>JAMYXO010008610.1:0-10649 GCA_033310375.1 Conus canariensis
GGGGGTTGGGGGGGTTTTTGGTGGTGGGGTTGGGGGTGGGGGGTTTTGGGGGGTTGGGGGTGTTTTTTGTTTTGGTTTGGGGAAAGGGTTGAGGTTAAATTTTTTAAAATTTTTTAATTTTGGGAAATTTAAAAAGGGGGGGTTTTAAAAAAAAAAATGGAAAAATTTTTAAAAAAAATGGTAAAGGTCCATTCCCGGCAAAAAAATTGTTAAAAAAGTGAAGACAAACCCCCGCCTTTCAGGTCCCCCTTATGAAATTTAGTTGATAGGGGTTGGGGTTTTCGGGGGTCTGTTCCAAAAATTTGGGTTTTGGGAAGGGGGGTTGGGGGGGGGGGGGGCACCAACCCGGGGGCACTTGTGTTTTTCACGTTTGTATTTACAGTACACTTCAAGTTCGTGATGCTCCATGTAACACTTTGCCAAGCTTTCAAACAAAACGAACCAACCGGCAATTTAACTCTTAACCTCCTATTTCCCCTAAGGGTTTTCAAAAAAATAAAATTCATTTTTTTTTCATTCAAATACAACGTTTTAAAATCTTTTTCAAAAAAATATCAAATGCAAAAAACCTTTCAAAAAAAGGCAAAACTGAAATTTTGACCCAACAACAAAACCTACAAATTCAGTAAAATCAAAAAAAATTCAAAGGCCCCTTAAAATTCGCAACTTTCCCGTCGTGAAAATGGTTAAAATCCACCCCATAGATTTTAACAAATTTTAGGGAAGAATAAAACCCCAAAAATTTCCCCCCATTTTCAAAAAAAGATCCACCTCGAAAAACGGGAAGACAGCTGGGTATTTGGGGCAAAATGTGTTTTTAAAGACTGGTCAAAAATTTAGATCTTTGGGCATTAAAAAAAAGAAAAAAACATGTAATTATACCCAACAACTCCCACTTCCAATTTTTTAAAAATTAAAAAACGGAATGGGTTTTTAACGAGCAACATTTTTGGGTTAACGTCTTTTTTTCCCCCCAAAAAGAAACCAAAATATTTTTTAAGTGTTTAAACATTCCCTTTCTATTTTTGGGGCCCCTTTTAAACAATTTTTTCTCCTTACTCGATTTCATTCACTTTTGCAGCTACCCCCCTTTTTTTTATTTGACAAGGGAGAATTCTCTGACCGGGAAAAAAGAGGGTTTTATTTTGGTTAAAAAAACCCAAAAAATTTCCCCAAATTGAAAGGTTTTAAAATTCAAACACATATTTTTTTCAAATAAACTTAAGAGCAAATACAAAAAACACTTTTTGAGTGAAAACTTCTTTGTAATTTAGAGGGTGGAAACAATGAAAGAGAGAAAAGAGGAGGAAAGAGAAAAAGAAGGAGAGAGTTTTGGGGTGTGGGGGTGGGTGGGGGTTGGGGTTTTTGGGGTGGGTGTGATTGTTTTGGTGGTGTGGGGTGGTTGTGTTGTGGGTGGTGTGTAATTTGTTGTATCGAGGGTTTTTGGGGGTTTTTTTAAATTTTGTATTGATGTATGTTTTTGGTGGGGGGCCCCCCGCGCGCGTGGGGGGTGTTTGGGGGTGTGTGGTGTGTTGGGGTGTGTGGTTTGTTTGGGGTTTTGGTTTTTGTGTTTAAACATTTCCCCTTTTTTTTGAAAAGAAAAAAATTTTCACAAAGGGATTTTGGGGGTTTTGTGTGTGTGTTTTGGTGTGTGTGTGGGTTTCGGCGTGCGTGCTGCGTGCGTGCGTGTTTGGTGTGGTGGGGGTGGTGTGTGTGTGTTGGTGTTGGGGGTTGTCTTTGGCTTTTAATCAAATTTTTCCTTTCTTTGAAAAAAATGGTTTTAAAATTCTGTTTCAAATTGTTTTTTTTAAAAAGGGCCGTCCGCCGGACGCAAAACAAAAAGAAACATTCCAGTCAGTGTGTTTGGGGTGTTGTTTTGTTTGTGGGTTTTGGGTTGGGGTGTGTAAGAAAGAGACGACAACAAAAACAGACCGACAACAACAACAACAGAGGGGAAAAAAAGGGAACTACAATTTTTAAGCAACCGAAAAAGCAAACCACGGTTTTTACAAACAGGACCAAATCGAGTCACATATACATTCCCCCTTACTTTCTTCAAAAAAGCAGTCTTTACAAATGGAAAAGAACTACAGGGGTTTTTTATGTTAAAGGGGTTTGGGGTTGCAACCCAAAAGGGTTTTAGAAAGGGACCCCCACAATCTTGGTGGTTGGTTTGTTGTGTGTGGGGGTTGTGGGTGTGGTGTTTTTACTGAAAATTTTGATAGGAAATCAAAGGACATTAAAGGGAAGAATGAAATTTTTTGGGGAAGGACTGTACTAAAAAATCAAAAAACTTAGGGTTAAAGTTTTATTTTTTCTAAAGGAAATTTGTAAACCCTCCTTTCTGTTTAATTTTTGAAGGAAAGCTTTGTCATGTTGGACGGAGCATCTCTTTAAGCTGGAAAACAGAAAATTAAACAAAACCCAAAAAACAACTTCTGAAAAAAAATTGAATTTAAATGGGGTTTTTCCCCTTTTTCTGTGGCTTTTTACAAGGGGGGGTGACATGATGTGACAGGGTCAACACTGGGCCCCCAATGGACGAACCTGGCTTACAAGGGAATTTTTTAGAAATACCTTTTTTAAACCTTGCGGGGACAAAACCCTTTCAGGTTTTTCCCCAACCGGACCCTCCTACAAACCCGGCAAACTGGGGAAAAAACCGTGGGACCCGGAACCTTTTCTGGGAAAAAGACAGACAACTTCGAAAAGGGAAGGACCAAAAAGAAACACCGCACCCATTATGACGAAAGGGAAAACCCCCTTTAAAGAAAAGAAAGGGGGCAACCATCACCAACAAACACCAACATCACCACTTTTTTTCCCCCCCCAATCGGGACAGGGCAGCTCGGCATCCTTTAAAACCCTTTTCTAAATTTTAAGGGGCGCCAAGGGGCACAACGTGTGCCCAAAAAGGGGAAGCCAAACCATGCAAACAAACCCGGCACCTGACATTAAATGCAAAACAAGAAATTTGGGGCATTTTGGGGTTTAGTTTGGAAATTTTTTCTAACATTTGCTGTTTAAAACATCCATTAATAATTTTAAAATAGGACGTAATTCATTTTAAAACCCCCAAAAATACAGACACCCAATGCGGGTTTGGAAAGGACAACACCTTTTAGAACCATCCTTTAAGGGAAAAACTCATTTTTTTGGTTCCATCTTTTCACTGAATATATACAAACCTTTAACCGAAACCAATTAGAAAAAAAAAGGGCCCCCAAAAATATACCCCCTGAAGGGAAACGAACAAAAAACCTCCCCGCACCGCGAAACGAAGAGTGAACCAAGGCGTGGGGGTTTTTTCTCTTTCAAAAAATTAAGTTGAAAGGTTTTCTCATAAATTTTCGAAAATTTAACATTTTTTTTAACTTTCATGGAAGAACATTTCCCAACCCTTTCGTTATATTGATTTTTATCAAACATCAACCGGGAGGGCCCGAAAAACAAAAAAGGTGGTTCCTTTTCTAACCAAAGGTTTTCAAACGGGAAAGTTTTTTCTTTTCAAGGGTAAAATACGTTTCCCCTTTCCGTCTATTGACAGGTTTTAAAAATGAGAGGGGGGGAAGGGGGGGGGGGGAAGGGGGGAGAAGAGAAGAGAAGAAAGAAAAAAAGACAAGAACAAGAGACAGAAGAGAGACAAGACAGAGACAGAGAACAAGACAGAACAACAAAGACAGACAACAGACAGACAGAGACCAGCCCTTAAGACAAACCCAAAATTTTCCCCCCCCCCCCCCCCCTTCCCGACCCTTCCCTCCCCCACCCCTACAAAAAAAAAAATGGGGACTCTCAAAAAGGCTTAACTTTAAACCATCATTTAAATTCCGGGCCCACAAATTACTTGGGCCCAGGGTTAAGAAAAAGAAATCCCAAAGCAAACGCCAATTTTTGAAACCCGCCCTTTTTTTTCTGGCCCCTGAAATTGGGGTTTTATGGTTTTTAAGAAAGAAAAGGAAAGAAAAAACCCGGGCTGCCCAATTTCCTTTGACTTTAAACATTTGCTAAGAAACAATTTTAAAATTGGGCCCGCCTACTCCCCAAAATACGACTAAATAAATTTTGGGAAAACCCCTATTAAAACCCTTTCTAAACTCGGGAAAAAACGGGGCCCGGTTTTAGAAACATACCCGCCCTAAGCTTTCAACTCTTAAAAATTTTTTTGGGAAACCCCCAAAACAAATCCGTAAAAAGGCGCCCCCCTTAAAGGCATAACATGGGGGGGGGGGCGTCTTTTACTTGAAGCTTTTTTGACATAAAACTCCCTCGCAAAAACCAAACACTTTTTTTTCGGGGAAAATTCTAAAAAAAAAAAAAAAACCCTAAAATTCAAGGTAACCAGTAACTGTAAAAAAACACGAAGACTTTTGAAACAACCCTCCAACACATGAAAGATACTAAGAACGGGGATCCATGGGAAAAGCCCCGACCAAGCTAACCCGAAAGGTTTTAGAACGGGGTCCAAAAAAACTCTGCTTCCATGGTACTCTTCAGGAAGGAAAATTTAAAAAACGGGAATTTGCTTCCTTTTAGGATCTTAAATTTTTCCCCAAAAAACAACAAGTCCCTTTTTTAAAAAAAAGGGTTTAAAAAAAGCTTAAATTTAAAAGAAACATACAAAAAAACTAGCATTTGGGCCAAGGGGAAGGCATTGAAAAGAGGAAAAAAACGAAAGGGGTGGCGACTTTTTGGATTTCATCCCAAAAAAGGGGGGAAACAGCAATTTAAACACGACAAAAAAGGGGGGGGGGTGTTTTGTTGGGGGGGGGGGGGGGGGGGGGTTTCCAAAAGGGGGGCACACACAAAACCCCCGGGGCGCCCGCCCCCCGAAAGAAGAAGGGAAAAAAGAGAGAGAGAAGAGATAGAGAGAGAGAGACAACAACAGACAAAACAACAGAAAAACAACAGACAAACAAACAGAGACAAAGAGAGAGAAACGAAGTCGCCCCTCCCCCGCGTTTCCCCAAACCCACCCCTTTTCCCCAACCAAACCCCCCCCCCCCCCACTACACAGACTACTAAATACCACCACCAAACTACTACACTGTTTTACTACTACCCCCCATCACCACTAATAAAACACCAACCTAAACCCCCACTTCACACCGCTACACACTTACCACTACTACCAACCCCTACTACTACTACTCCAACTTCCACCCCCACTACTTTTCTCACTACTAAATTCTACTAATACCACACACCAACTACTAAACTAACCCCTACAAACCCCCACTTCTACAAAATTTCCAAATACTACCACCACTACTACTACGCTACACTACAATACCACTACTTAAACCCCCACTACAAAACACCACACTAAACCACCACACACTACTCCACTCAAAACCCCCCTAAAACACTCTACTCCTACTACTACCACTACTAACCCACCACTACTACACTGCTAATTTTACTAAATAAAACCCCTACTACCACCCCTACAATACTGCACAATTTCTACTACCACCCCCAACACTACAAATACTCTGCTACTACTACTTCTCCCCACTACCACCACTACTACACGCTAATACTACTAAACCCCCACCACACAAATACTACTGCTACTACTAATACTAAAACCCCTACTACCCACCACCACACACTACACTACTACCCACCCCCACTACTACTACTACTGCTTTCTACTACACTACCTTTTTTTTTTTTTTCCTACCACCCCCTAATACTACGCACAAAACTACTACCACCCCCACTACTACTACTACGTTTCTACACTACTACTACCATCTCCACTACTACTAAACACTAAATAGAGGTAGAAAATTTGTGTAGTTTTTAGTAAGCAGATAGTAAAAGAGGGGGTGGTTATAGATAGGTTTGTATATTTGTAATATATAGTAGTAGTAGTAATTTGTAGCTCAATTTCACAAAACGCTGCACAAAGGGCGGGTTTTTTTACACAGGGAACAAGTGTCTAAAATTTAGAAAGGGACCTTTTAAACTATTAACATTTCACGTCTTTTTGCCCTAAAAAAGACTTTTTTGCCGCAACTTAAAAACCCAACTTCCCCAAAGCAACATTGGGTAAGATTAGATCGAATAATTTTTTAGAGGGATTTCCCCCTTAAAAAACCGCATAAAGTGTTTTCCCTTTTTGGGCCCTTTTTTCACAAAACACCCACACACAACACACACCCCACACACACCCACACACACCACACACACACACACAAGGGTGAGCCCAAAGGGAAATAAATCAACCGGGTCAAGGGGGGGCACCCCATGATTGCCTCCCTTGCATCTTTCTCCTCTCTCCTCTCTCCTCTCCACTCTCTCCCCCTCTCCTCCCTCCCCCCATCATTTATTAAAAAAAAGGGCAGTCCCCCTCGGGGTAAATTTTTTGTCAATTTTAATTTTGGTTTCAGTCCCAAAAAAAATATCCCCACTTAAACCTCCTCATGGGGAAACCAATTTTTCCCTTTGCCATCTAATTTTTTCACAGATATGTTTTTTTTTTCTCTGTTTCAAAGCTGCGCTAACAAACATTTCCACCCAAAATAATGCCCAAATTTTCCAAAAGTTTCTTCCCCAGCACAAAACCCGGGGGGAATTTTTATTAAAAAAATTTTCATTCTCTCTAGACCCAATTTTAAACCCTTTTCACCTTTTTTTTTTTTCTTTTTTGGGGGGGTGTGGGGGGGGGGAGTTTTAATCTTTTTGTACAAAAAAAAAAAAAATATTTTCTCCAACACACACAACACATCAACACAAACCACCACCACACACACACCACACACACAACCCCACTAAACAAAGCAAACCCCGTACTAACCTCGGCACCCCAAAACCTTTGGGACAACTCCCAAAGGGGGGGTTTTTTTAAAAAAAAAACCCAAAAGCACATATTAAAAAATTGGGCCCAGGGCTCCACGGGTTTCCCGAGTTTGAAAAAAAGCATCAAAGAAAATAACAAAGGGGACTCAGAAAACCAAAATTAAGCCAAACCCTTTCCTTTCCCCATTAAGGGGACCCCAACCCGAAACACGACGGCAATTTTTGCACCCAGGAGAAAACCTACCCAAATTTTTTCACCTTTTTTTTCCCCTTTTTTGTCCGCTTTTTTTTCACCTTTCCCCAACGGGAAATGTTGCAAGAAATTTAAAAAGTTTAAATTTTCCCAAAATTCCCCACATACATACTTTAAAACAAAAAATCTTAACCAAACAAATCCCGAGATGTAAGGAAAAATTTGGGGGCGGGGGCGGGGGCTTTTAATTTAATACCGGGGATTAGGGGGAAAGACATAAACGAATTTAACCCCGCCAAAGAATCAGCTAAAGAATGGATTTCCGGGGTTTGGGTTGATAATAAAGGGGGGACTCGGGAAATACGTCTTGGGGGCCCGCCCGTAGCCCGCCGACCCACACCCCCAAAACCAACTGCGGGACATTCAAAATTTAGCTTTTTGAATCTTATAAATTTTGGGGGCCCCCGGTGCCCAAATTCCCCCAACCATGTGGGGGTTTTCCCCCTGGCCCGGGTCCTAAACCGGGGCCGTTTGCATGGGGCGAAAAGGGAAACGAACCACCACCGATTTTATCCTTAAAGGGTTTTCCCCAAGGTGTAACTCCCAAATTTTCCGACCAACACTGCGGTGCTTATTCCCCGGCCGGTTTACTTTTGGGGAAAAACAAAAAAATTAATTTTAGAGTTCCCCTATCCCAACATCCCAGCCGGGATGGGAAACCCTAAACAAACATCTTTGAAACGACCCCCCAACACAAATTTTAAAAAGTCTAATTTTGGGAGCCACTTCATGGGTTTCTCTCAGTTATCTTCCCCCTACAATGTTTCCCTCCACGGCTACCTTGGTTTTAAATTCCGTCGGGGTTCACCGGGACGGCAAAATTTTTGGGGGTTTTCTTGGGCGGGGCGGGTGGCCCCCGGGGATAAACCCCTCACCCCCGGCCTCCGCGACCCGAGCAATATTTGGGCGGTCCCGTATGGGGGTTTTTGACGCCGCGTGTTTGGATCAAAACCCCACCCCCCCAACAAACCCCCGAAGGGCGCACTGGGCGGTCCCCCTCCCGGGGGGTTGCCCCATACGACTTGGGTTTACTGCCCCCCTGGGTTTCCGGTGCTTTGGGGCGGCGGAAACCCGGGCTGGACTGGGGGCGGGCTGAAACACATGGGGCAATGCCAAAAAAACGGCAAAAGAAATGGACGATAAAAAAAAAAAAGTATGGGCCCTTTTTTTGGCCCTACCGTTGGGCATTTTTCGCCAAACCCAGGGGTTCCCCCAAAAGGTTTTAAAGATATAAAAGGAAACGTACTTCAACTTTGGGGAAAACTTGTCAGGGCATAATTTTTGGGGAAAAAATTGTTGGGAAAAAACCAACGGAAACCCCGTTGGTATGGGCATTACCTAGCTAATTCCTATCAGATTGAAAAAGGGATTCCCCCACAATCGGTTTAAATTTGGGTTGGGGTTTGGGGGAAGGGTGAAAAATTTTCTTTAAACCTTCCCCCGATCGCCTTTTAGTTTTTTTGGGGGGGTTGGGGGGGGGGATTCTTTAATTTTCCACCCCCCACCAAAACCCCCCTTTCCATTTCCAAAATCCCGAAAAAATTGGGGATTAACCCCCACTCTTAGACTTTTGGTGAGGTTTGGAAGCTAATTCAAGGGGTTTTAAAAATAAATTTTTTAGGGGGGTTGGGAATATTGAATTCCTCAAAGGTTTTTTTTGATGTCCCCACAAAATTTTTGCTGGGGTTTATTCTATGTTTCCACATTAAAAAAAAAGGTTTTTTTTGGAACGTTAAATTTTATTTTTAAAGGGCGAAAAACTTTGGTAGGGGTTTAAAGGGTGGGTTGGACCTTTTAAGGCTTCATTACATGTTGGCTAATTAAAAAAAAACGCCGGGCCCGCTCCCCGGGAAAGCTCCGCACCACCACACACACTCACAACACACACACACACACACAAACCCCACTCACAAACACTCCCCACACCACAACCCTTTGGGGCCAACCCTTTAAAGAAGGCCCCCCCAAAGGCAGTCTCCCCTCTCCCCTCCCGCTCTCCCCTCCCCGCCCTTTTCCTCTCTCCCTCTCCTCCTCAACACGGAGGTCGCGAGTTTAAATGGCTAAAAACCCTCAGAGTTTTTAAACCTTGGGATTTAAAATTTGACTTTTCAAACCCTCGTCTCTTCAATAAAAGTTAAAAACATTTTTGATATTCTCCTTTTAAAAAATTAAATGTCACTAAATAAAGCCTTTTCATTTAAAAACTAACCCAAAAGGGACCCCTATCTTTCCCACCCGCAGGGGGAAAATTTCAAAAAGTAATTTTTTCATTCCCCCCCTTCAACAGGGTTTTTCAGGCAACCCTTCCGTTTAACATTAAATAGGTTAAATTTAGATATTTAAAAAAGGAAAAAAAAAACTTTTGGGGTTCAAAACCCTCTTTCCCCAGTTCCTTCTTGGGCACCCAAATACGGGGGGTTTTCTAGTTCTTCATTTTTAGGGCCCTTTTTCGTTGTGTTTCCTTTCACACCGCCAACCCCCCCTTTTTCCCCTCCTCTCTCTCCCCCCCTCCCTCCCTCTCTCTCTTCCCCTCTCTCCTGGTTTTTAAGAAAGGGAAACCCCGGGGCATGAAATGTTTTAACCCTTTTTTTCTGTATTTTTTTTGGGGTTTTAATTTGTTTTTCCCTTTTTCCCTAATCTTTTATTTTTTGTATGTGGCGCGGTTTCCTGTTTCTTTTAAAACTATGGTGGGAAAAAAAAAGGGTATATATTTTTTTCCCAAAAACAAAACGAACCTTTTCCTCCCCCTCTCTCCTCTCCCGCTCCCTTCCCTCTCTCTCTCTCCCTTCTCTCTCTCTCTCTGTTTGGGCAGTAAAATGCGCGGCCCCTTTAAAACTTTTCACCATTTAGTAGAGGGGGCCCCTTTTATAGGTTTCCCAACAAATTGAAAACCAAAATTTACCCACCCCAAAGGGAACGGGGGAGGATCAAAATGGGTTTTTATTTTTATTGGGCGGTTGGGTTCACATTTTAAGGTTTCAAGCCTCGGGGTTTTGGGGGGGGGGGGGTTTTTTTTTTTTTCTTTTGTTTCTTGGTTTTTATGGGGCTTTCCCCTTTTAATAAGGCCGCCGACCTTTTTTCCCCAAGACCGGGTTTTTACCTTTTAAACCCCTCGCCCCCCCCCCCTCTCTCTCTCAACCGGCCTCTCTCTCCTCTCTCTCCCTCCCTCCCCCCTCCTTTTTGGGAATTTGTCGAACGGGGGCCCAAAAGGCCCCGGGTTTTGTGGGTGTGTGGTGTTGTGTGTGTTGTGTGTGGTGGCGGTGTGGTTGGGGGGTGGGTGTGTTTCGGGATTGGTTTTTTGGGGGGGGGGGTGTTGTGGGGTTGTTTTGGGTTTTGGGGGGGGGGTGTGTTTTAATGCGGGGTGCGGGGTGGGTGTTGTGCGGGGGCGCAGGGACGGCCCCGGTGTTTTTTGGGGTGGTGGGTGGGGGTGTGGGGGGGTTTTTCCTAGTTTGGGTGGGTTGGGGGGGTGGTTTGGTTGTGTGTTTGGGTTGGGAGAACTCACTTTTTGAAACTTTATAACACAAAACTCCCTTTAACCAAAAACCCCCCCGGTTTAACTGGCGCTGGACAGCAAGGGGGGGCCACCTTG
>JAMYXO010000859.1:0-36831 GCA_033310375.1 Conus canariensis
AATATTAAAAACTGACAAATTTATTAATCGAATTAACAATAAAAATCTACCCTAAACCCATCTCCTCCAAAAACCGAAAAGCAAAAACCCAAACCAAATCCTTTAAAACAAAAAAATACTAACTTTAAAATTTACCTTTAAATCTGCCTTCAACCAAATCCATCCTCCATGTTTCATAAGTTTTTTCTAAACAAAAAAAAAAATACATTTTCCCTTTAAATCAAACTTCCGTAAAACTCATAGCCATACTATACTCTTTTCCAAATCCACACGGGGAAACCTAAGGCCCCCAGACATTCAACTCCATAACCAAATATCCCATTCTCTCCTATTTACATAAGCAACTTTTTCATAGACGATATTTTACCGAATGATTTTCCCCTTTTGGGAAAGAAAAAACCCCCTCTCTCCAAAATGAAAATACCCTGAACCCAAAAACAATAAACAAACAAAACCCCTTTTAAACCCCTCACTCAAATTTGAAAAAATTGAAAATAATTCATCGTCCAACTATTTTGCTTTCAAAATCGCCTTTTAAAACCCCCCATGCGAAAACGCATTTGTAATCCCAGAACACGGGCAAAGAAAAAATTTTTGACTCTCTACTTTTAACCCAATTTTCCTGCATAATGCTCAAATTTTTTGGGATGAACACTAAAAAAATTACAACCTCCTTTTATTATAAAAATTCTCCTTTACTGCAAACATTTTTACGATGTAACCCCCCCCTTTAATCTACATATTTCCAACTTTTCCTTGAATTGCCCTTTAAAAGGGCAATTGAAAAAAAATTTTTCCAAATTTTTCTTTTTATTTAAAATATACCGACACTTACCAAACCCCCCGTTTAACTTTGTTCCCCAAAAAACCTAAAAAAAATTTTTGGCATTTTTCCTTACCCTTCAAAGTTTCCCCTTTTTCAACCAAGGCTAAAAATTTTGTTTACAGGGGACTTGGGATAGTTTTCGCCCCTACAATCACTTAGTAACTGCAAAACGGATCACATAACCCGAAACAGATTCATGGGCATCTATTTAAAATCTGTGCTGATAAACTCCAATCTCAACGAAACCCATTTTCCCGGGGGCTCCTCATTTTTTGAAAAAAATTTAAAATCAAAAGTGATCACTCCCCTTACCAATAACCCCCCTAACCAAAAATAAGAAGGGGTCGCAAATACAAATCCGGGCAAAACCAAAAAGAAACAAAAGCTAGCCGAATTCAAAACAAGCATTCCAAAAAAACCCTCAAAATTCCCCAGAATTGGGCATTACTTCCCCACTGAAAGCCTTTCAACCCCCAAATAAAAAAATGGGGGAAACAAAATTAAACCATCCAACTACTTTCGAAATCACAGAAGAGAGACAATACAAACCATATCAAACACCTTGTTTAACGAGATACGACTGCCACTCCTCCAATCCTCGAATTAATTTCGTTGAGTACCAATTATAATAAAAAGAAAACCCTCCCCTGAAAATCTCAAACGGCTAAACGAAAACCGGGAACTCATCTTCTTACCGTTTAAAAGGGTTTTTAAACAAAACCGAAATCTAACTCTGTCAAAACTCAATCCCACAATTTTCTTTAAACCCCCTTATTTTCCCCGGTAGTCCATGTTAGGTTTAAAAGAATACACACCCCTCTCCAAAACCCCCACCAAAAACTAAAACCCCAAACAATCAAAGCCATGCTCCTAAAATTTCTAATTTTTGTGCCATCTTGGAATTTTCTCTTTCTGGGCGAAACCTCTCCCCAAAAACCTGACTTCGAATTTTTCCCAAGGGCTCCGAAAAACCCCTCATCTCCTTCTCTACTTTATTCCTGACGGGGGCACTCTTTCCTCCTCCCTTTACCCCACCTTTCCACACATTTTGGCAAATAAAAACTTTTTTCCCCCCACAGGGGGAACCTTTAAAACCGGACAACACTATTTCTTTTTTTTGAACAAAACCCCGATTGTTCAAATATAAAGCCATCCAAAACCGATAAACAAATTCTTTAATTTTTTCTCCCAACTGAAGGGGCGCTCCCGTTTACACCCCAACCTTCGAAATCTTTAAACCCCTTCTTCATAACACCGAAGGGGGTCCCTGGTTGTTTCCCAAAAAAAAAACCCCCCAATTTTAACTTACTATTTCCCTTTTCCCCCCTGGAAAAATTTGGGGGTTGGGAGTCAACCCACAATTAAACTCACATTTAAAATTCATCATTCTTTTGACACCAAATTCCTTCCCCGCCCCTAATGCCCCAAAGGGGACTTTCCCAAAGGGGTTTTCAAAATAACTTCATCGAAAACCCCCTTTTAAAAACCGGGTCTGCAAAACTATGGGTTCATTAACCTTCCTTTAAAATTTTAATTTGGAAAATCAAAAACCCTCTTTTTTCCCATCCGATTTTTTGATTCCAATCCCCCCAAAACATCTGTTACCCCTTCTTTTTGAAAAGGGGGGAAAAATAACGTTCCAAATTAAACCCCCTTTCACACACCGAAAGCCGCTTCCGTCACATTAAAAAACACCAAGGGGGGCTTTGACATTTTTAAATCCGGGCCCCCCAACCACGCACCAACAAAATCCACAAGATCTTTTTATCTTCTCCCTAAAAGGAACCCATGTTTTATCCCTTCTTTGCCACTTCTCATCTCTTATCAATCTAAATCTTTCATACTCTCCCTAACCCATCCCTCTTCTTCCTTTTTTTTAGGGAAATTTTTTAATTATAAGAAAAAAAAAACTTCACCCCCCTCTCCCCACCCGCCTCGGGGCCCACAAGGGGGGGGAGGGGGCCCCCCTAAGGGGTCCTCCAGAAAGGGGAAACCCGGGGTTTTAGTGCGGGATACACCGGTCTCCCTCCACCCCCCCCACCGGGCCATGACCAACTGCCAAGGGACGGGACCCTCCCTGGCTTCCGGGACAACAAGGGGGGTGCACAGGGTTTGACCCATCCTTTCCCACACGGAAGGGCCCGGTTGACACAGGGGCCCCATCTGCCCCCCGTCTGGGGTTTCCGGGCCAAAGGGGCTTTGGGGGCAGGGATCCTCCCCCGAGTCCCCTCAACCCCGGGGCACCATTTTTCCCCCCCGACAGGGCCCCCCCAAAACCCCAAAACCGGGGGCCAAAAGGCCACAAAAAATAAAAAGGGCTACAAAGATTTTAAAAAAGGGAAAAAATAAAAAGATCCAAAGGCAAAGAACAAAACAGAAACGCAGATTAATAAAGAATGCGAAAAGAAAGCGGGAAAGAACCATGGGGGGGCAAAAAAACCCCAAAAAACAAGAAAAAGAAAGCCCACTTAAAACAAAGCCCCAAACCCCCCAAGGCAAAAGGGTACCCTAGAACTAAAATAAAAAAACCCCCCCCAAAACCCCCCGGGCAACCCCGGGGGGCTTTTAAAAAGGTTTTCTTGGAGGGGGAGGTTTAAAAAAAAGAGAGGGACATGGGGAATGGGGTCAACCGGGGGAAAATAACAAGGAAAAAGGGGTCATTCCTCTTCAGGGCCCCACTAAAAAAAATTTAACGGGGGGGAAAATGAGGGGGGTTTTGGGGGATAAAAAGAAAAATCGAAAAAAAAGGGGGTTTTTTAAGGAACCCAAAAACCGCTTTTTTTGCAATGTTCGGCTGGGGGGCAGTGGGGTTGTGGTTGTTTGTTGGGGATTGAGAAAAAGGGGGGGTTTTTTGGGGGGGAAAAAAAAAAAAAGGGGTTACGGAAAAAGGGGGCCCTGGGGAAAATAAAAAAAAAATTTGGGGTTAATGGGGAAAATTTTGGGGAAGGGGAAAAATGGAAAAGGGGGGGAAAAAAGGGGGGGGGAATAAGGTAATCTTCTTGCCCCTTTTTCCCACCGCCCCACAAGGGGCCAAAATATCACTGCCCCCACATAACCCCCGCCCCCTTTTTAACCTCACTGACCCGTTTTAAAAATCTTTCCCTTTCCTTTTGGGGCCGTCCCTGCGTCATCATTTTTAAAAATTTTTTCATTCGTTTCTATTTCTAAAAATTTTTAAAAATTAATTTCATAAGCCTTAATTCTAGATTAAAAGGATTTTAAATCCCCAACACGGGGGAAAGCCCATTTATTCTCATCACGCGGGGAAACCCGCCCCTTCGTCTCGTTTTAAAAATTTGGGGGCCAAAAATTTTTTAAAAACCACGACCAAATCAACTTTTTACAAAAGCACGGGGTCTCAAATTTTTTTTTACAAACAAAAATTTTTTTTATTCAAAGACTCACTCACCAAAAATGGGGTGTGATGGAATCCCAAAACCCTTTTTCTCTTTTTTGTGGGGGCTGTTTGACCTAAAAGTGTTTTCACTACGGGGTTTTTCCCTCGAACGACTCGCCGGGGTTTTTAACCCGCACGCCCATTCAGTAGGGGTACAGCGAAAAAGGGGACCGCCTGCCCCCGGGGACGGGGGGAAAATTTTTGGGGGGAAAGGGGGCGGGGAAAGGGGGTTAATCCAAAAGGGGGGTTTTTGGGGGGGGGTTTGTAATTCCCTTTCCCCCTAAGTGGGGGCCTTTTATAACTTTTAAACTGTTTTATTTTTTTTTCCCCGGGGAAAAGGGGCAAAAAAACTTTTTTTTTTAACTTTTTTGTTTTTTTTCCCTTTTT
Organism: Conus canariensis; assembly: GCA_033310375.1. Lineage (NCBI taxonomy): Eukaryota > Metazoa > Mollusca > Gastropoda > Neogastropoda > Conidae > Conus > Conus canariensis. The sequence continues at coordinate 4,611 of JAMYXO010000859.1, forward strand.
TTTATGTAAATGTTGGATTTTCATATGCTTTTATCTGAAAAAAAATTTTTACCCAAAAAAAAATTTTCCCAAATACTTTTTTATTATCAAAATTAAAACAAAAAAAACCCCAATTTTAAAATTTCCCTTTTTAATTTTTCCTTTTAAAAATCAAATTTTTCTTTTTTATATTTTTTTTAAATTTCCCACTAGAATTTTTTTTTAAATTTTTACCCCCCAAAATTTTTTTAAATTTTCCCCCACGGGGAAACCCTTTTTTTAACTTTCCCCAAAAGTTTTTAACCAAAACCCCTTTAAAAAAAAAAAACTAAAAAAATCTACTTTTTTCTTTTTTCACGGCCCCAAAAACCCCAAAATACGGGTTAAATTTTCATTAAAAAAAAAAAAAAAAGTCATCCTTATGCCAACCCACAAAAAACACCCCCGGTCTGTAAAAAACACCCCCCAAAACCCCACTTAAAAAAAGAAAATTTTAATTTTATAAAAAAAATTTTAGAAAAAGAAATCACAACAAAACATTTGCAACTTTACATTTTAAGACTTTAAAAAAAAAACCAAATAACGGGGTTCACGGTTTTTTAGATTTTTATTTAAAAAAAAAAATCAAAATGGCCCCAAAAAAAAGGGGGAACAGAAACGGGGGAAGAAAAAACCCTTTTCCACTTTTATGGAACAAGTCAGGGCTAAATGCCAGGTGAAAAAAAAGGGGGGCAGTCTTTGACCAACGGGGTTTCCCATTCTGCTTGACTTTTCTCACCCCTTAAAATTTTGAAAAATTTAAAAAATAATTTTAAAAAAAAAACACAGAACCCCCGGGGCAATAAACTGCAAATGTCAGCAGTATAAAAACCCCCAAAAGGGGCAACGTTCTTTTCTTTTAAAATTTTTACCCCCCCCCCCCCCAAAAAAAAAAAAAAAATTCTTAAAAAAATTTAAAAAGGGGCCAAAATCATTTAAAAAAGGGGGTTTAAAAATTTTTAAAAAATTTAAAAAAAGTTTGTTCTAACCCCCCATTCAACACCATTCCCCCTTGGGGAAAAGGGGGGTTTTTCAGTACACCCCCCAAAACCCCAAAAAAAATACTATGTGCCCCCCTTTTTTTTAAAAACGGAAAATTACGGGCTCAATTTTACTTTTTAAATTTGACAAGTCTGGGGGTTTTTTTTTTAAAACCCCCCCCCCCTCAAAAAAGGGTTTTCGGGGAAAATTTTGAAAAATTTTTTTTAAAAAATTTTTTTTCCCCCTACACTTAAACCCCAAAAACCCGGGGAAAAAAATTTTTTTTGAACCTCTTCATGAAAATTTTTCCTTTTAAAAAAACGGGAAAAATATTATTTATAAAATACCCCACCTTTGACAAACCATTGTAAAAACGGGAAAACGGAACCCCTTTTGGGCTTGATTTTGTCTATAATCATATACTAAAAATTTTTCAAACCAAAATTTTAAAACGGGACTTTTAAAAAATTTTTTGGTCGTAGAATTTTCAAATTCTTTTTTAAAAAGTTGACAAAGCCTTTTAAAAAATTTAAAAATTTTAACAAACCCTTGGGGGGTAATATTAAAAAAAATTTCTATAACTCAAAAACCCACAAAGCCCTTTTAAAAAAACTTTTCTTTTTAAAACTCCCCGCTTGATGAAAAATTTTTGGGTTTTAAAATATAACTCTAAACCGACAAACCATTTAAATTTTCTGAAACCATTAAAAAACCATTGTCATAATGATTTAAATTTAAAACCCTTATAATCAAAAAACCCCAAAAAACCTTAAATACTTACATTTTAACACTCACTGTCATGATGAATAGGCGGGGTAAACATATACTCAAAAATGCCCCAAACCCCTTTAAAAATTTTCGGAAAAATTAAAAACCCCCCTTTTTATATAATATTCGGGGAAAAACTATTTACTCAAAAAAGCGGACAAAAGTTTTTAAAAATTTTGGGGACTTAAAAACCCCAAAAGTCTATGAATTTAAATTTTAAAACAAAAATATTTTTAAACGCGAAAAAACCTTTTGGGGAAAAAGGGAAAATTTTAAAACCACGTCATGAAAATATTCTGATAATCCCTTTTATACTCAAACGCTAAAAAACCAAATTTTTACGTACAAAAAAACACCATTTCTTAAAAATTTAAAACAATACCTAAACGGGGAAAAAGCCTTTTGAAATCCCGAAAAACGGAACACTCATTGCCCCTATGAATATGCAGGGGAAAAAAATCAAAATTTTTAACGAAAAAATCCAGGGGGAAAAACTTAAAAATTTAACACTCATGTCATGATGAATATGTCAGGATAATACTATTACATAAACCCCCTTTTAAAGGGGTTTTAAAAAGGTTGAATACGGAAATTAAAACCAGTGTAAAGCTTGTTTTCCCCCCTTTTTTTTAAAAATTTTTGGGGGTTCTTTTTCCAAAATTAAAAAGCATACACACGGGGGTTTTTTACATCAAGCTGCATTACAATCACTAAAAACTACGACAAAAATCAAACCCCGTCTTTTCAATCACTGAACCCCAGAGCACTCATCTAATCTGTCATTACAATCATTTTAACCAAGAAAAATAATCTAATCTGCTTTTTCAATCCTAAACCCCAGAGGACTACATCTAAGGCTTCATTAAAAGGCCTAACACAATGACATTCAAAAATTTTTTCTTTAAAAAAATACGGCCCCCACTTTTTTTCCCCCCAAAAACAGGGTTCCTCCAAAACCCCCTGCGTTGGGTGTGGTTGTGTTGGTGGTGTTGGTTGTGTTGTTGTTTGGGGGGGTTTACATCCAAAAATATTTTAGAAAAATATTGGGGGTAATACTTTTTTTGGGGGGAAACCTGGGGGAATTTTTTCCCATCATAAAAAACCACCTATCAGGGGTAGGGGGTTTTGGAAAAGGTTTTAAGATCATTGAATTTTAAAATGTTTTGAAATAAAGGGGGGGAATTTTCATTCTTGCTTCCGCCCCCTCGGGGGGGGTTTTTTGGGCCCCCCCATCGGGGTTTTTCCCTTTTAAACCCTTTTTTTTTAAAAAAAAACACCAGTTTTCAAACTTCCAAAAAACCCCTAAACAACTTTTTTCCCCCTTTTTTAAAAATTTTAAAGGAAAAAAACCCAAAAATTTTTAAACGGGTAAAAATCCATCCCAAAAAGGGTTTGGGGGGAAAACGCAATAAATTTTTAAAAACACTTTTTTAAAAATTTCCAAATTCCTAGACCCCATTTTTTAGTGTCCATTTTGGTTCCCATAAACCCCCACTTTTTTAAAACGGGGGAAAAAAAATAGACCTTTTCCCCCCGGGGCAAAACTGCTCCATTTTTTCCCTTTAAAAGGCAATGGAATTTTTTCCTTTTTTTTTGGGGGCAGTTCTAAAAAAAAAAAATTTTCCAAACCCTTTAAAAACAGCTTTTCACAACGTAAATTTTTTGGGGTTTTTATGCTTATTTGGGTTTTAAATTTTTTTCAAAATTTAAAATTTTCAAAATTTTTGGGCCCCCAAACCCCTTTTTAAAAATTTAATTTTTAAAAAAAGAAAAAAAAATTTTTCGGGGATCATTTTAAAAAACACGTTAAATTTTTTAAAAAAATTTTTTTGGGGGGGTTTAAAACCCCCATGCCCCCCAAAAACAAAAGCAAAAAAAAAATTCTCTTCGGGGTTTTGGGTCACGGGGGGGCCCTTTTTTTATCAGTTTTAAAAGGGGCTGTCTGAGATTTTTTGAATTTTTCCCACGGAGCACGAGCAATAAAAATTCAAAAAGGGGCCCCCCCATTTTAAAATTTTTTGGGGAAAAAAAAAATTAAAATTAGGGGTTTTGGCCTTTTTTGTCAGGCAGAACAAAAAGCATTTTTTCAAATTCCGGGGTTTTCCCAAAAACTCAAAAATCAAAATTTTAATCCAAAAACGTATCTTTTTTGGGAAATTTTTTGGGGGGAAAAAAATTTTTAAAATTTTTTGCAAATGTTTTTGAAAAATTTTGGGGAAACCACTAATAAGAAAACAGAAACCAAGAAAGAAACAAAAATTTAAAAAGGGGAAATTTTTGGGGGAAACCCCTTTTTTTTTTTTTTTAAAAACCTTTTAAAAAAAAAAACCCCATGTGATTAAAAGGGGTTCATTACTCAGTCCTTTTACACATAAAAGTGTAAATACAAAACCCCCCCAAAACTCAAAAAAATGACTTTTATTCCCCAAACCACTCGAATTTTTTTTTTCCCCTCTATTCACATGGCACAAAAGCCCCGATCCGACATTTCCAAAAATGCCCCCCGGATACACATTTGGGGGTTTTTTCACGTTGTTTCAAAAAAATTTTTCCCTTTTACAGATTTTTTAAAAAACACACATTTTTGGGGGCCCGGCTTTTCCCTTTTTTTCGATACAGATGTCCTTGTTTTTAAAAAAAATTTTTGTTTTAAAAAAAGGGACAACACCAGCGTAGCCCCCTTTTTAAACCCTGATTAAAATTTTCTCTTCCAAAACGATGGAACCCGGAAACCCTTCTGGAATTCTCCCAAAAAAAAAGCCCCCAAAGGGGGGCCCTTTTTTCCTTTTCCTTTTTAAAAAATTTAAAATTTTAAAAGTTTTTCCCAAAATTTTAAAACCCCTCCTTCCAAAAAACCCCTTTAAAAAAGGGAAAAACATGCGGGAATTTTTCAATCCACTCCCCAAAAATTTTTAATTAAAAGGGTTTTTCATCTCAATGTTTTACAATCCACTCCTTCCACAAAAATTTAAATTTAAAAGGGGAAATTCCCCTTTTAAAACTCTATTTTCCAACCCCTTTTTCTTCTACTCCAAGGGTTTTTTTGGTTTAAAAAAATTTGGGGTTTTTCCTTTTAAAAACCCTTTAAACCCCCGTTTTTTTTCTTGACCCCGAAAATGAATTTTGGTAAGAGCAATTTTTAAATTTTGTTTCAAAAAGGTTTTTTTGCAGCGAAAAACCCCCTTTTAGAAAAAAACCCTGCTGTGACCTGGGAAAACTTTTAAATATTTTTGGGAATTTTTTAAAAAAAACTGGGCCCCTTTACTTCACTTCAAAAAACCGGGGTTTAAATTAAAAAAAAATCGCTTTTATTTTAAAAAAATTCAGGTTTGAAAATTTTTAGAAGGGGGGTTTTTAAATAAATTTTTCCCGGGGTTCCCCTTCCCCTATTTGCCTTTGGTGACTGAATTGTTAGCGCCCCCTTTAAAAAAATTTTTTTGGGGGCCAAAAAAATTTTTTTGGAAAAAAAAAAAGGGGAACGCCCAATTTCTTTCTAGGGGAAAACCCATACCCCCCTTTTTTTTAAATTTTTTGCTTTTTGCTTTTATTCGGGGGGTTTAAAATTTAAATAAAAAGGATTATGATTCCCAAAAGAAACCTTGATTTTAAATGACATCAAATTTTTGAATAAAAAAAACGGGGGTTTAAATATCCCATCTTTTATAAAAGGTTTTGGGGTTTTGGGGTAACCAGGGCCCCCAAAATTAAAATTTTTTTTGTGTTTTTTAAAAAGATTTTTCCCTCGGGTTTTAAAAATTTTCGCCCCCAAAACTTAAAAAGCAATTTTTTACCATGAAAACAGACATTTTTTACATTCAAGTCAAACTTTTTCTGCAAATGGGGTTTTTTAAAGGGGAAAAAACTTTTAATTTTAAATCTTACCAAAATTTTTATTTGGGGTTTTTAACTTTTTTCCCAAAACTGGAAAACGCTACTGCAAAACGGGGAAAATCCAAATTTGGCCATTTTTCAAAGGAAAAGCACAAAAGGGGATTTTGTTTTAGCTGACACGGCAAGTTTTCCTATACAGCCCCAACACGAAAATTTTTTTTAAAATTTAAATTTTCCCAAAGAAACCCTGTAAATTTTTGGGGAAGGGGGCTTAGGGAAACTCAAAATATATTTAAAATAAGAAATTTCTAAAAATTTTTTTCATGGGTTTTTTTTTGACATTATGTTTGGGTAATAAAAATTTCTTTCCAGTCTTTTAGGGGTTTAATTTTAAAATTTTTTTTTTGGGGTTTTTTTTTCCCCCCAACCCCCCAAAAGGGGAAAAAGGCCTTTTTAGTATTTAAAACCCCCCGAGTTCGGATTTTTTTGGGGCCCTTTTAAAAAAACCCCTTGTCAAAAAACACAAAATCCCTACCTCTTTAAAATTTTCCAGGGGTTTTTTTTTTCCCCTTTCCATCCAAAGTTCATTTTCCTTTTTTTTTTTTTTCCCCCCTTTTTTAATTTTTCCCCTTTTTCCCCCGTAAATTTTTAAAGGGGGGGTTTTGGGGGGCTGTTTTTTTTTTTGGGGGGGGGAAGGGGGGAACGGGTTTTCCATTTGCGTGGGCCTGAAGAAAAAGCGCCCAAAAGGCACGACCAAAAAAACCACCGTCATCATCCATTTTCAACGAAAAAAAAATAATCTAGGGGACTTTTTTTGGGGAACCCAAACCCTTTTTTTGAGAACAGCAACCCCGGGGTATTGTCGTCCCCCAAAGCAGGGGATTAAAAAGGGGGTGGGGGAAAAATAAAAAAAGGGGGGGTTTGGGGTTTAGGAACATTTTTTGGGGAAAAATTTTGGGGAAAAAATTTTTAAACCTTTTTCTGGGGGTTTTCCCCTTTCTTTTTGGGGACCAAAAAAATATAGGGGGAAAAATAACTATAAAAACCAAAATTTAAAAAGGGCAAACCACGTTTTTTTTTTTAAAATTTTCCCAAAACTATAAACTTTTTTCCCCCCCAAATTTTTTCTTGCCATTTTTTTTATAGTTTTTATTTGGGGTTTTAAAAACTTTTTTTTCCTCGTCACTCTTCCCCCTATTAAATAAAAAACTTTTTATTAACTGACTGGGCCCATTGTTTCCCTGCCAAATTTTGGGACCACCTTTTTACCCTTTTTTTTTTCCTTTTCACCTTACCCCCCCCACCACCCCCGTCCTCCCAACTCTTCTCTTCTAATTTTGAATTTAAAAAGGGGAAAATTCCCGGGGCACCACCCATCCCCTTTATTATCACCCAAAAAGGGGGGAAAAATTTCTTTTGGGGTTTTTACCCCGCCGGGGATCACTTTTTGGGGTACTTGGTTACCGGGGTTTTGGGGCCAAAAAAATTTTTAAAAAAAATTCAAACAGTACAAAAACAAAAAGAAAAACAAACAGGGGAAAAAGAGTAGCAAAAAATTGATTTTTGGGGGGCATAAGCCGGGTCATGATTTTGTCTTTGGGTCAAAGAAGCTGCATGATGTGTTTTCAATCTGTCCCCATCTATCCTTTTCCTTTTTCCGGTTTTGGGTTTTTTCCTCCTTTTGGGGCGGGGACGGGGGGTTAGGGGGACACCACTACAGGGGGGGGACCCGGGGGCCCGGGGGGTCCCGGCCCCCCGGGGTGGGACGGGAATGGGGTTTTATCTCTTTTTTCCCAAACCTTTTCTGGGGGCCCCCAAAAAGGTTGGCTGCACAAAAGCTCGGGGTTTTTTTTTCGGTTTTACAGGGGGTCAGGGGGCCTTTTTTGACCCCCCCTTTTCCCCCCCGTGCAAAACGCATACCCCTCCTGGGGGGTTTGGGGACGGGCCCGGGGGTCCCTTTCCCCCTTATGGGCCCCCTCCACAACACCAGGGAGCTCGGGGGAAAATGTCCAATTCCCTGGGGGTCCATGCCCTTGGAGCCTACAGAGGGCGGGGGTTTCACCCCAAGGGGACCCATCCAACCCCTTTTTTGGTGGGGGCCCATACCCCCCAAAGGGGCCCCGAAAAATTTTTTAAAATTTCCCCGGGTCTTTTCAAAAGGGGGCAGAACTTTCTTTCCCCACAGAACGGGTCTTTTTTACCGTTTTTGACCCCCAAGGGGAAAAATTTTACGGTTTTTTGGGCCCAAAAACTTAAAAAGAGGGGAAAAAACCCCTGCCTGGTCCCCAGTCACTCCCCCGGGGGGCTCCCCAGGGAAAAACCTCAGGGGTCTGAAAAAAGGGCTGCAGGGGGCGTTTTGGTTTTGGAAATTTTTTCGTTTTTTTCTCGTTTTTGGGGCCTTTTTTTTCCCAATAAAAAAAAAAAAATTTTAAAAAGCAAATGAGTGGGGGCAAAAAGAGCCCCTTGGGGCAGTCTATTTTCCCTGAACCCTATAAAAGTCATCTTTGAACAATAAAATATCCTTAAAAAAATGGAAAAAATTGGGGAAAGGGGAAAGGTTATCTTCTTTTCTCCCTCTCCCAATTTTTCTTTTAAAAAACCCCAAAACTGGTCATCGATTCAAAAACGGATATGGGGGCCCCCAACAAAAAGTGAAAAAATTTCTAAAATTTTTTAAAGTTAGGGGGTTTTCCCCCTTTTGGGCCCGTTATTTTGGGTTTTTATCTTGGAAAATTTTACTGGGGGGATTTTCATTTTTCTTTTCAACATCAACAAACTTTCAAAAAATTGACAACCCCAATTTATCATCAAAACCCCCAAAAAGCAGGGGAAAAACCAAACAGAGCGGGGGTTTTAAAATTTTTAAAAACCACACACCACACACCACAAAAACCCCCCCACTTTTCCCCCCCAAAAAGGGGGAGAAAAAAATGTCGGGGTCCTTTTTTTGGGGATCAAACCGCTCAAAAAATAAAAAGGGGGGGAAAAATGATTTTTTCCCCCTAAAAATTTTTATTCCAAAATTTCTGACGATGAACCACAATAAGGGGTTTTAAACCCTTTCGGGGGTACTTTTAAAATACTTTTTTTTTTATTATTTTTAATTTTGTACAATGCCTATCCTCCATTTGAAAAGCTGAAAACGCTTGACAATCCCTTTTCCCCCTTTTTTCCCCTACAGTCCAGGGCAATCCCTTTAAAACTGCCTCGGGGATACATTGCATTTCCCCCCCTTGCTGCTGTCTTTTTACCCTTTTTCTTTCATTCTTAAAAATTTTTTACTTAAAAATTTTTGGTTTTTCCCTACAAAGGGGAAAGGGGCCCCCTCTTTAAAAAATTTTGGGGAGGGGTTTTACACATAAAAAAAAATGGGGGGGTCCCTTTTAAAAAAAACCCTGTTTTTCCTCATTTGAAAATTTGGGGGCCCCCCCCTCCCCTCCCTCTTCTCCCCAACCCCTGCCTCCCCAACATATAAAGATTTTCCCCAAAAAATTCACGGGGCGATTTTTTCCCGGGTCGCGGAGAAAAACCCCAAAATTTTTTTTTATTCAAATTTCAAACCACTGGCCAAATTTTGGGGATCATTTCCTCCCTTTTGGGGCCTTCCCCCCCCCGCCGCTCTCTTTTGTGAAAATTACACAAGTCAAAAAAGGAAAAGTTTCCTTTTTTTTCCCCCCCAAAAATTTTTAAAAGGGGGCTTCTCTTAAAAGAAAAAACAAACATTTTACCCTTTTTTAAAACCCCCAAGGGGAAAACAAAGGGGGGGGGGATTTTTCCCTTTTTTTTTTAAAAAAAAACTCACCCCCCCCCTTTTTTTTCCTCCCTTCCCGTCAAATGAGCACTTTACATTTTTTTGGGGTTCAATTTAAAACCCTTAATTTTTTGGGGAAAGGGCCCTTTAAACCCGGGGGGGGGGGGTTTGGGGGAAAAAATTTTTAAAAACCCCCAGGGGTTAAAAATTTTCCCCCTTTTGGGGGGCCCCTTCCCCCTTAAAAAAGTTTTTAAAAATTAAAATTAAAATTTGTTTTTTTTCAAACCTTTTAAATTTTTTAAAAAGGGTTTTTTTTTAAAAATTTTTTTTTTTATCTTTCCATCCAAAAGGGGAAAAGGGGAAAATTTAGGTGAAAGCCAAGAGACGGGGAAAAAAGGGGGGCGAAAAAAACCTTTTTCCCCGTAAAAAAATTTTCGCTTAAGGGGGGGGGAGGGGGGTTTGCTGGGGGGGGGGCACTTCCAACTTTCCCCCCATTCTTGGGAAGATAAAAGGGGGGGAAACTTTTAAAGGGGGTTTGGGGGGGTTTGGGGGGTTTTTTGGGGGGGGTTTTTAAATTTTGGGCCCCGGGGGGGGGGGGAAGGGGGCCGGGGGAACTTTTTTCCGTTTTTCCCCTTTAAAAATAGGTCGGTAAAAGGGGGGGGTTAATGAAGGTTTGTTCCCTGTCTTTTTTCCGGGTCGGGTTTGGGTTTTTTTTTTTTTTTTTTTCAAAAAAAAGGGCCCCTTTTCCCCTTTAAAAGGAAAAAATTGTTTTTTTTTAAAGGGGGACAAAAAAAATTTTTTAAAACTCCTCCTTTTAAAAAAAAAAGTTGGCGAAAATAAAGACTCATCAAATTTTGGGCACACTTTTTAAAAAAACAAATAAAGTTTTTTCAAAAAAAAATCCCCCTTTACATAAAAACCCAAAAAAAACCCAAAAGGGTTTTTGGGAAAAAACCCCCCAAAAAAAAACCCTTTTAAATTTTTGTTTGGGGGGTTTTTTTCAAAGGGAAAAAGGGGGAAGGGGGTGAACTTTTTTTTAAGGCTGCAGAAGAGAGAAGACAAGAAAGAGGGGAAAAAGGGGGAGGAAGGTTTAAAGGGTCGGGAAAAACAGAAAACAGAAAAATTTTTTTCCCTTTTTTGGGTTTACAAAATTTTTGGGTTTTTCCCCCCAAACAAAAGTCGAGCCCCTTTTTTTAAACTCACAAAAATTAAAAATTTTTTTCCCTTTAAAGGGGAAACCTTTTTCCCCCCAAAAAAATTTAAAAGGGCCAAACTAAAAATGCCCTTGTTTTAAACCAAAAATTTTTACGTAACCTTTGAAAGTTTTGTTTATATTAACTTAAAAATTGCATTTTTTACTTATACCCCCTCCCTTGGGGGTTTTTTTTGGGGCCCCCTTTTTCCAAACCCCCAACTGCACCATATCGGGCGGTTTTTACTAGATTTTCAACCGTCAGCCCCGTGGGGTAAAAAGCCCCAACCCGGGGAGGGGGAAAAATTTTTGGTGTGGGTACTAAACCCTTTCCCCCAGAAAAACCCAAAAACGACAACCCCCGCAAACACAACCCCTTTTTTTCTTTTTTTTTTACCACTCCGAGGCCCCTAAACCCGGGGTTTCCTTTTGGGGACAGCCCCTTTCCTTGGGAAAAAATTTTAAAATTTTTTCCGTCCCAAAACCCTAAAAATTTTTCCAAAACAGTTTAAATTTCAAAACTGATTTTTTTCCCCCCGGTAAAAATTCAGCTCCCCCCTTCACTTTTGTCCGGATATTTCAGAGCCGGTGGCCCCCTTTTTCTTCCCCAAGGGGCTTTTTTGGCCCCTTTTGGGGGCCCTTTCGCGCCGCGCCGCGAGTTTGGTCGTTTTTTGGGGCATGACGCCCCCCACATGGTTTCCCAAACCCCAAATTAAACCCCCGGGGGTTCGTCTCCACTTTTTTTTTCCCAAAACCCCCCTTTTTCCCCCCCCCTTTTTCCCCCCCCAAATTTTCCGGGGATTCAAATATTTTCCCAAACATTGTCAAAATACAGGGAAAATTTGGGGTGGAAAAATACAAAAATCCTTTTTGGGGAAGCGGAGAAGCCAAAAGTAGGGGTCCTTACACTTGGTTTTTAAAAAAAAAAGTATTAAAGGGGGGGGGTGGGGGGTGGGGGGGTTTTTAAAAACCCTTTAAAAAACTGCGGGGAAAGGGGGGGTTTTGGGGAAGAAGAGAGAGAATAGAGAAGAATTGTGGTGTGTGGGGGGGTTGTGGTTTTGTGGGGGGCAGGGGAAAAAGAAAAAAGGGGGAAAAAAAATTGGGCGTTGATGGCAGGTTTTAAAAATTTGGGGAAAAAAAAAAAAGGGGGGGGGGGGAAGATCGGGGGGGGGAAAAGGGGCGCCCCCAAATTTTTAAACATTCCCAGCCCCAGGAGGTGCTTCAGGGGGAACCCCCTTTTGGGCAAGACCCCCTTTCATACCTTCCCAAAAACCCTTTTTCTTTAAAAAAGGGGGCACTGCCTCAAAAAAAGACAGTTTGGAAAATTTTTTTGGGGGGGTTTCCGGAAAAAACCCTTTTTTTCCTTCAAATTTTTAGGGGGGGGCCCCCCGGGGGGGTTTTTTGAAGGGGGGGGGAAAGGGGGGGAGGGGGGGGTTTTGGGGGGGGAAAAAAAAATTTTCCTTTAAACCCCCCAAAAATTGGGATTTTAGGGGGGAAATACACGGGTTTTTGGTTTTTTTTAATTCTTCTTCGAAAAAAAAAAAATTTTTGGTTTTGCGGAAACCAAAAAACCGCCCCCAGGGGGACGGGGGGAAAGAGAAAAAGAGAGAGAGAGAGAGAGAAGAGAAAGAGACACGGGAAAAAAAGGGCAAATTTTTGCGAAAAACGGCCGGAGCCAAAAAAAAAAAATTTCTTTCCTTTTTTAAATTTTTGAAGTTTTTTTTTTTTTTGGGGCCCCCCACCAAAAAAAACGATAAGGTGAATGAAATCCCTCTCTTTTTTTCCATCACAACACGAAATTTTGGGGACACGAAAAAAAAACAGGAGATGAAGAAGGGGGGGGGGAAGCAAATTCGGGGTTTTGGGGGGTGCCCAAAAACCCCCCTTTTTTTTCCCCTTTTCCAAATGGGGCTGTTTTTTTTTTTTTTTAAAAAACCCCGAAAAAATTTTTTTTGGGGGCCCACTTTCAAACCCTACCTTAACCATCCAAGGTAGGAGGGGGGAAATCCCCCTGTCTTAAAAACAGCCCCAAAAAACCCAAAAAAAATTTTACCTCGAAAAGGGGGAAAAAATTTAAAATTTTTGGGGGAGGTTTTTTCTCAAAAGGGGCATTTTTTCCCCCTATTTTTCTTTTTCGTTTCTTTTTGGGGATTCCATTTTTCATAAAAATTTTAAAATTTTAAAAGGGGTTTGGGTTTTGTTGCACTCCACTGCGGGGTTTTAAAAAAAAATTAAATTTTAGTGTCATTCCCCCCCTTCAGGTTTTTTTTCCCCCCCCTATTTTTTTTAAATTTCATAGCCTTCTGTCCCCCCCTTTAGCTCAAAATGCTGACCAGTTTTCGCCCCCCTTTTTCCTTTTTTAAAGGCGGCCATGTCACGTTTTCCCCGGGAAAACGTGGGCCCCCCCCTTTGGGGTTTTTTGACCCTTTTTTAAACAGTCCTTTTAGCTTTAAAAAAATTGGGGAAAGGTTTTTACACGAAGTTTTTAAACCCTTTTTTGAAAAAGGGGAAACACTACCCCTTTAAATTTTTGGTTTTGGGCCGGGGCCCCCCTTTCCCCGCAATGTTTTTCAAAAGGGGTTGTTCTCACCGGGGGGGAAATCCCCGGGCTTTTTTAAATATGAACCCCGGGCCCAGGGGGCCCCCCCCCTTTTTTTAACCTGCTTTTGGGGGCCCAAAAAAATAAACGTTTTTCCTCTCTCTCCCTCCCTCCCTCTCTCCTCCCTCTCTCCCTCTCTCTCTGTCATAGGTGGGGCATTTGGGGGAAAGGGGTTTGAGGACAGCTTTTGGGAAATGGGGGGAAAGGGGAAAAGGGGGTTTGGGGGGGGGAGCAGAGTTTTATGCAAAAAATTTTAAAAATTTAAACAAACCCTTATTCATTTCAAATTTGATTTTGGTTCCGTTTTTCAGAAAAATTTACAAAATTCTGAAATTTTTTTTTTTAAAAAAAGGCCCCCAAAAAAAACCCAAAAAATTTTTTTGGTTTTTTTTCACACAGAAAAATTTTTAAGGGGGTCCCAAAATTTTGCAGAAATTTTTGGGGGTGGGGGGGGGTACAAACATCCTAAATACGAGAAACGGGGACTTTCCCGGGGGGCCGAACCTATTTTTACAAAAACCCCTCTCTCTCTCTCTCCCCTCTTTTCCCCCCTCTCCCAAACAAAATATCTAAAAAATTAAAAAACCAAATTTTTAAAAAAAAAGGCCAAAAAATTTTTTTTCCCGCCCCGGGGTTAAATTTATAAATTCCTTCCAGTTCTGGGGGAAAACCAGGGAAAAATTTTTCCCTAAATAAACTTTTCTCTAAAACATTGAAAAGCACGAAAAAGGATTGAAGAAAAATTTAAAAAAAGTACTCAAAAAGGTTTTTTATTTTTTTTTGAAAATCCCTCTCTCCCCCCTTCCCCTCTCCCCCTTTTTCCCCCCCCCTCCCCCTCTCCCTCTCTCTCCCCCCCTCCCCTCTCTCGGGGTTCCCCCTAAAGTTTTGCCCCGGGGTGCAAGAGGTAAAAAAATTTGGGGGAAAAAATTTCCTTATCTTGCCCCAAATTTTTCAATTTTTTTTTTTGGGGAAGTCAGTGGGGGAAAAAGTTCAGGGGTTTTACTTTTTTTCAAGAAAAAAGGGTTTTAAAATTATGTACACGGGCCCCTTTTTATCCAAAACTTGAAAAACAATTCGGGGTTTTTCAGCTTTTTGCATTTTAAACAAAACATTTAAAAAGGGGTATAAAACGAAAAATATTTAAAATTTTTGGGGTTTTTTTGGCAACAAACGCAAAAAAAAAATTTTTTTTATCCCAAAAAAATTAAAATTTTTTCCCCCTTTTGTACGAAAGTAAAAAAATTTGGAAAAACTTTTGGTTTTCCCCCTTCCCAGCTCTTAATTTTTTAAAAGCAAAAAATTAAAAAACCCCCTTTTTGGTTATCCCCCCCCCCCGGGGGGAAAAAGGGGTTTTGGGGTTTATGCCAAAACCGGGAAGTCTAGGGGAAACGGCCTTTGATCGTAAAAGGTTTTTATTTTTCCGGGGGGTGAAGGCCACTGTGGCGAAAAAATTTTCCCCGTTTAAAATTTTTTTCCGGATTTCACCAAAGATGTCCACATTAACCACGGTAGAAATGACTCACTTACTGTCCTGAAAGGGGCCCAAAAGACCCCCCCAAAACCCCGGGGTGCCCCCAAAGGGCAATTTTTTCGTTCGAGTCAAGAACAACACCGTTTTGGGGGGCACCGGGTGCCCCCCCCTCGCCGGTTTTGGGGGGTAAACACTTACAGGCGCGGGGGGGCTGACGGTTTTTATGTACCCATCCCAAAAAGTTTAAAACTTTGGGGATCCCCCGGGGGCCGGGGGCATAATGGGGAAACAGAGAAAAAGACAAAAAAAATTTAAAACTGACTTTCGAATAAAAGGAAAAAACAAAGAAAAATTAAAAAACAGGCATGTTTTTTGGAGGCAATTTTTTCCCCCATCGTCTTTTTTTGTTTTTTTTTTCCCTTCCGACCTTCCTCCCCCCCCCCCCCCCCCCCCTTTTTTTTTTTTTTTTCCTTTTTTGCGATGTATTCTTCTTGATCTCTTCCCCTTTCATTTTCGCTTCTTTTTTTTTCTTCTTTTCTTTAAAAACCCCCTTTTTTTCCCCCCTTTTTGGGGTTCTTTTTGGGGTTTTTTTTTCCTTCCCCCCCCCCCTTTTTCCTTTTTTTAAAATTTTGCTTTTTTTTTCCCCCTGTTTTATTTTTTTTTTTTATTTTTTTTACCCTTTTTTTGGTATCTGTTTTTTTCTTTTTTTATCGACTCACCTCTTCCGTCTTCACCCCCCCCGGGTTCTCGGTCCTCTCTCTCCTCCTTCCCTTTCTCTCTCTTTCTGGGGTGTTTTTTGTTTGGGGTGGGGTGGTGGGGGGTTTTTGGGGGTATGAAAAAGTGTTGCCCCCAAAAACCGCGCGCGCACGGGTTTAGGGTAATTTTGTGTGGTGTGTTTTTTGTGTATCAGATAAAAAATATAAAAAATATAATAATATTTTTTAAAATTTTTTGGGGGGGGTTTTGGGGTGGGTGTTGTGTGTGTGTGCGGGGGGGGGTGGGGGGTATAGGGGGATTATAGTTCCCCCCCTTCTCTCCTCTCTCTCTCCTTTCCTTCCCTCCTCGTCTCCCCCCTCTCCGTCCTGGTTGTGTGTGGTGTGTACTTTTCCGAATTCCCTACATATTTGGGGAAAAATATTCATTTTACTGTCTTTTTTTTTTTTGGGGGGGTTTTTTTAAAATTAAAATTTGTACTTTTGGGGGACTTTTCCATTTCAAACGGTTTTTCATCCCCCCCTTTTTGGGCCCCCCCCCCCCCCCTCTCTCCTCCCTCCTCTTTTTTTTTTTTTTTTTTTTGCCCCCCCCCCCCCCCCCCCCCCCCCCAAATTTTTTCATCTAAATTTGCAAACCCCCTTCTTTTTTTTTCCCCCCTTTAAAAGGGATTAGGGGGTTTGTGCCCTCTCTCCTCTCTTCTTTTTTCCCCTTCCCCCCCCTTTTCTCTCTCCCCCTTTTCCTCTCTCTCCTCTCTTTTTTCCCCCTCAAATGGGGCGACGGGGGGTGTATTGGTGTTCAAAATTTTACTATTTTGTCATATTTTTTTCCCTTCTTTTAAAAATACAACCAATCTTTTTTTTGGGGTAGTAACAATTTTCAAGGTTCCCCCCCACCCACCTCACGCCCTACCCCCACCGCTCCTTCCTCTTCTTTTTTGGGTTTTTCCCCCATTTTTTTTTTTTTTTAAATTATTATTTTTATTTTTCTTTTCTTTTTAAATTTTTTCTTATTTTTTTTTGGTTTTTTTTTTTTTCCTCCTTTTTTCCCCATTTGCTTTCCTCTATGATTATTTGCCCCTTTGGCTCCTTTTTTGCTTTCTTAAAATTTAAAATTTTTTTTTAAATGCTTTTTTTTCCCCCCTAAAAAAGGGGCCGAGGGGGGGTTGTAAAAGGCCCAGTGCTTTCATTATCCCCGAAATAAAGTTTTTTCCCCCTTGGTCTTGTTTTCCCCCTTCCCCGCTCTCTCTCCCTCTCCTCTCTCTCTCCCCCCTCCCCCCCCCCTCTCCCTCTCTCCCCCTTTTTCTCTCTTCCCCGGGGGCCCCGGCGCGGCATGACGTTTTTTGTTTTTCAGGGGGGAAAAATACTGATTTCTTTACTCAAGTAAATTTTAAAAAACGTAAATAAAAATTTTTTCGAAAAAAACTGAAAAATGTGAGGGGGCCCCACAAGGTAGTCTACCCTCTGATGGGGTTTTTTGGTTAATTAGGAAAAAAAAAAAAAAAAAAATAAAAAACCCACCCCTTTTGGGCCCCCTTTTGGGGTGGTGCGTGCCGCCGCGGCATGCAGGCTGTGGGGCCTTTGGAAAATTTTTCGGCTGTAGGTTTCCCCCCACCCATGTTGCACCAGGGGGGCCCCAAATACCCCATCCATGGCCCAAAAACACCGGATTTTTCGTGTGGGGGGAAAACCCGGAAATTTCCCCGGGTTTCGTTTTATCCAATAAGAAAAAACATTTTCATTTTTTTAAAAAAAATACCCCCCCTTTTGGGGGGTTTTCACTACATCAAAAACCCGGGGGGAAAAAACCCCTCCCCTTTCGGGGGTAAAAATTTAAAAAGAAAAATTTTTTGTGCACAACCAAAAAAAATGACTGCTCTGAAACTTTTTAAACCCCCCCCAAATTTCCCCCCCGACCTCGCCAACTCCCATAGAGATGAGATCAAAAGGAAAATCAAATTCTTAGATACAGGGGAAATTTTACAAGGGGGACCTTTTTTATAAAAGGGCCCCAAAACTGCTACTTGGGTGGGGAAAAGGGGTTCGACAGGGTGCTACAAATTTTTAAAAACACACGGGGGGGACTGGGGCCCCCAAAACCCCCCCCCCCCTCACACACATTGCGTGCCAGACATGGAAACCCGGGGCCGGGGGCGAAAAACCGGGGGGGGGTGCAGTGGGGGGGCCCCCACTGGGGGGGCCGTGAAAAAAAAACCCGCTGTTCCCCATCCCCCCCAAAATTTAAAAAGGAAAAAAAAGCGTGAAAAGGGGGAAAAGGGAAAAGGTTTTAAAAACCCCCTTTGCCCCCTTCCATCCTGCCAACACCAGCATCCCCCCTCCCCCCTTCCCCCCCCCCCCCTTTTACCAGCAAAGGGGCCCCTCTTCTAAACCCATTAAACAAACCTCCTCCCTCCCCCCCCTTTTCAGGGACCCCTTTTTCCCCCCCCTTTTTCCCAGCGGCGTTAGTCACAGGCTTAAAGGGGCCCCCTTTTTTCTACAAAAATTTTCACCCCCCTCCTCACCACCCTCCCTGTAACCCCGCCCCCCCTGACCCCAAAAAAGGCCCCTCCCCTCTCCCAAACAAAAAAACCCCCCCCAAAAGGGAAAAAGTTACTGAAAGCGTTAGCAGAGACCCCCCCAAAACAGACACTGAAACGTTTCCGTGACAAAGAGGGTGACCAAAATTTTAAAAACCCGGGGAAAATCCTGTTGGTGCTGGGCCATGATGACGTGGGTCCAAGGCAGGTTTTTAAAAAACAACACAACCCCAAAAAATTTAAAATTTTACCCTTCTGCCAGCACTGAAAAAAAGCAAGCACACTTTTAAAAATTTTACATAGTGCCATCACCACTTTTTTTTTGCACTTAAAAGGGGCCCCAAAAAACAAAAAAACCCCCCTTTCCCCGCTCCTAAAATTTTAAAAACTTCCCTCCAAGACAAAAAACCCCAACCCCCTCCCCAAAATCACCCCCCCCCCAAAACATCATTTTTCCCCTTTTTGCCCCCCCCCCCGAATCCGCTCCCCCCAGAGCAATGCGGGGCAGTGCACACAGCGCGGGAAAGCAGACTCCACACAGTGCCCCCCTCCCTTTTTAGCAACCCCCCCCCCAAAACCCCCTTCAACTTCAGTGCCCCAAGGAAAAACCCCCCAAAACCCCCCCAAAAGTCGGGGCACAAGGGGCCCCAAACCCCAAAAACCCCCTCCAAAATGTCAGTGTCACTAAGGAAAAACCCTACCATTCTGCTGGGGGATAAAAGTAGGAAAGGGGGGGATCCCTCCCATCCTCCCTCCCAAAAGCAAGCCCCAAAAAGTGTGTGTCGTGAACCCACAGTGACCCAAAAATTTCGAGTGGCCCCCAGTGGGGCCCAAAAACCCCCCCAAAAATACCGGAGACGGCTGCAGTTCTGGTTTTGGGGGGCCCCACTGTGCAAAAAGGGCCCGCCCCAAAAGACAGGGGCCCCCCCGCGTTTACAAAGGGAAAAACCTTCTTTTTCCCCTGCCGAGGGGTTTTCCCAAACTTTACTGCTACTTTTTTGCTACATGCCCTGCCAGAGGGGGGGCAAAACCCCTTCAAAAAAGTCAATTTTTTTACAGCAACAGGAACCTGCCCCCCGGTGGTACGGCGTGGGGGTGGGAAAAACAGGACCACCCTTTTTTTTCCCTTTAAAACCCCCCGAGGGTGCCCCAGAATGGGATTTTTACCAAAAATCCATTCGGGGCCCCCCCAGGAAAGGGGGCAGCCCGCCTTGCTGAAAATCGTTTGCTAGGGAAAAAAAGGGAACAGCATCGGCACAAAAGGGGCAGTGACCACTAGCCTCGCCCCACTGGACGTCCCCCCCCTTCCCCCCCCTTTTTTCATCACCGCTCCGGGGTTTCCCCCCTTTCCCCCCAAAAAATTCACCAACCCCCACGCATGGGACCAACAACCCCAAAAAAAACATCCAAAAGTCCTCTCCCCAACCCCCCCCCCCCCCCCCCCCCCCCCCCCCAGAACCCTCCCCCCCCTTCCTCATATCTCCCGGGCCGACCCACACTACTCGGAAATCCCCTTTTCCTTCCCCCCCCACCAAAACCCCCCTAAACCCCAAAACCCCCCCCCCTCCGAAAGACCGGACAAATAAGCCCACGACCCCGGGGGGGGAAATAAAAGCGTATGGTAGTAGAGAGAAAAACCCCCCTTCGCCTCCACAACCACCCCCCATGAGCCCCCCCCAATGTATCCTTCTATGTTCTTTTTCCCCTTTTTTTTCCCCGTAGCCCCCTTTTCCCCCCCCCTTTTGGGAGTGGCCACACTTCATGCCAATGCCACCAAAAAAAAGGCCAGTTTTAGACTTGAATCCCGTGTGTGTGGGGGTGCGGTTTTTTGTGTGTGGTTTTTTTGTGTTGGGGGGGTGTGTGTGGGGTGTGTGCGGCGCGGGGCGCGCGCGCGGGCGTGGGTGTGCGTGTGTGCAAATAAAATATAATATAATATATAATTTATATATATACACTCGTGTGGAAAAAAACAGAGTTTTAAAAAAAAAGGGATCGTCCAACTGGACTGGTAATTCCGGGGGGGGGGGGAAAAAGCCGACCAAAAATGGAAAAAAGAAAAGAAAAAGAGGTTGCGAAAACTTTTTGCATTTTTTAAGAAAGCAAGACTTTTATATCATTTTTTTTTTGGACCTGAATGGTGTGTGAGCACGCTCAAAAACCCCCCCGTTGGGGGGGTTAAAAAATTTTTGGTGACAGCGTGTTACGTAACTTTTTTAATTTAACTTTTTTTTCTTTTTTCATTACCCTTTTTTTTATTGAGCATTTTTGGGGTTTGGGGGGTGTAAGGGGGGTTTTTATCACACTTTTTTTTTATTTTTTACTTGTTTTTTTCTCATTTTTTTTTTTCCCTTTTTTTAATTTGGGGAAAATATTTTTTTGGGTGTGTAAACCAAAACGGACACATTGGGGGTTTTTATTCAAGTGTACCTTCAAAAATTTTTTTAGTTGCACAAATGGGGGAAACACTTCAAAGGGGCCACGGGAAAACGGACTACGTATTGGACCAAACTTAAAAAAACCGTATAAAAAAACAATTAACAGGGGGTACCCCCTATACGGGGAAAATTTTAAGACAAAAAAACCCCCTTTTATATTTTTTTGGGTTCACTGAAAAAAGATTTTTAGATTTTTCCCCTTTTAAAAGCCACTGTCTTAAAATCTTTTGCTACAATATTGTCGAAAAAAAATTTCCCCCCCCGAATCCAAATCTAGGGGGATATTTTTTTACGTTTAAAACCCCTTAAAATTTTCCCAACGTTTGTATGATCTTGAAAGTTTTGGAAGTAAAAACCCCGGTTTTGGGTTTTAATCAAGTTGAAGAGAAAAAAACCCCCTAAAAATTTTGGATTTGTATTCAAAACCCCCCCGGAAAAATTTCTGGCGGGAAAAGGCAATTTTTTCGGCCAGGGGGTTTTCAGCATCGCTTAAAAGCCACAGAATTAAATTTTTAGGTGTTTTTAATTTTTATCTAAAAATTCCAAACATTTTTGGGCAGATGGGGCTCCCTTTTTTTAAAACCCTTTTTTCCCCCAAATTTTTTAGAACATCCCCAAACCCAAATAAAAAACCCCTAGCAAAATTTTTAAATTTACCACTCTTTTTTTCTAAACCCAAAAAAACCATTGAAAAGTGTCCCTTTTTTAATGGGGGGAGCGCCCCCCTTTCCCCGTGGGGTTTTCGTGGAAAAAAATGGTTTAAAATTCCTAAAACTGGCCAAAAAAACATCCTTACAGATCTTTTTGGACATTTTTCCAAAAGAAGATCCCCCTTTTTCCCCCGCCCTTTAGGGGAAACCCCCTTTTTTAAAAAAGGGGTTTTTTAAATTTCATGATCCAAAAGAAAGCGCTTGGTCCCGGGGGTACACACTTTTTAATTTTTTTTTTTAAAAAAACCCCCTGCCCCCATTCAAAACGCGTCGAGTTAAATTTTGGGGGAAAAAACCAAAGGGGGTGCTGATGAAACCCCAAACTGCTTGTTTTTTTCCAAAAGTTTTTGTTTTTAAGCAAAAAGGGGAAATCGGAGGGGGTTTAAAAAGGGGAACCCCTAATAAATCAATTCCCCCCAAAACCAAAAGCAAAAATAAAATTTTTTTTTGTGAACTTGTAGCAAACCCCAAAAAAAAAAAATTTGAAGCCCCCTAGGGGAACCCAAAAAAATAAACTTACGAAAAAAACCCCTTTAAAAGTTAAAGACAAGTCCCATTTCCCCGCATTAAACACCAAATGAACTCAACCAACACCCCTTTTTTAAAAGTTTGCAGAACACATTGTCCCCAAAAAAAAAAAACTGACTCAAATGAATTACAAAAAAATTTAAAAAAAAAAATTTTTAAACAAGGGGAAAAATTTTTTTCCCCCCCCAAAACCCCGTTTCCCCCCCAGGACAGTTATGATGTTTTCCAAGCTTTATGCCCCCTTTTAAAACAGAAAAGGAAGCCGCCCGGGGGTTTAAAGGGATTGATGGAAAAATACTGAAACAAAAAAACCCCTGTTAAAATGTGAAACTCTTCCTACATTTACAATTTTTTCATGGGGGAAAAGTTTACTTTTTCCCCCCCCTTCAAATTTTTTAAAAAGGGGGAAAACCCATTTTCAAATCTGGAGACAAATTGAACCATCGAACTACAGACCTATACCATTTTGCCAGTTCTGTCCAAGCCCCCCCTTGGGGAAAAAAAAATAAATAAACATCTTTGCCACCATTTTTACTCCTCCAACCACTAATAAAAATCAATCAGGATTCCCGGAAAAATCATTCTTGTCATACGCGGGTTACAAACCTAGTAATCAATTTTGGGGGAAAAAAGTGTTAATGAAAAATTTTTTAAAATTTTTGGCACACTGTTTTTTTGATTTTTCAAAAAAAGGGGGTTTTAAAAATTTTTGACCACAAATTGTTATTTCCCGGAAAAAATTTTTTTTATAAAAGGTATAAACAGGAAAAACCGTTTTCCCAAAAAATAACTTTTTTTTTTTCCCAGAAGATCGGAACAAATCGTTTTTTGCCAACAACAATTTTTTAGAGGGGAAAAAACCTATCCAACCCTGGCGTACCCCAGGGTTCTGTGTTAGGGGGGATTTGGGGGGGTTTTCAGTTTATAAAATTTATCTCCCTCTTTATATTGAAGGGGTTCATGTGGGGAAACCTTTTTTTTTTGAAGAACCACGGGCCCCTACAAGTTGCCCACTTTTGGGAAAAATTTTCACTTCATTACAAAAAAAATTTTTTTATATCTTTTAAAAAAATTTTTGGGCCCAAATTTAAAACACATTTTTTCCCCCAAAAAACCCCCCAAAAAAAACTAATGGGTGAAACAACAAGGCAAAAGAAGACAAAACAAAACCACAAAAGCCCCCCCTTTTTATCAATGACCAAAAGGAAAAATTTTTGTGGGGGGCACCATCGATTTTTGGGGGTAATGTTGATAATAACCCTTTTTTTTTGGGCTTGAAAACCCTTTGCAATTTTTTTTAAATAAAAAATCCAGCAAACATACAGCGGGAAATTAAGAAAAATTTTTTAAACCTTCTTTTCCAAAAGGGAAAAGTTCCACACGCACAGGGTTTTTCCCCCCTTAAAAACAGTTATTTTTTCCCCAAAACTATTTTTTTCCCCGCTATGCTAATGCCGGGGAAACCCCCTTTTAAGAGTGTCCACAAAAGACACTTAAAGCAGCCCCCTTTTTTAAAAACATCTAGTCTTAGTAAAGGGGGGGTTTTTACTAATGGGGGGGGTCTTCCTTTTCAAGAAATTTTTTGGGGTGTAAACCCAAAAGTCTGCTAAATGAAAAAAAAAATTTCATGGGGGTTTTGCACCACAAACCTTTAAAATCCCCCAAAATTTTGCATAAACCCTAGGGTTTTTAAAAAATTTTTCCCGGTTCCCACACCAAAATTTTCATCTATTTTTTAAAAAAAAATTTTCTTACTCGGGGGGAGCGGGGTTTTTTGGGGAAAAAACATTTTTTCCTTTCCCCTTTTTCCCATGTTTTTAAAAATTTCAGAATCCCCAGGGAAAAATTTAAAATTTTCTTTTTTACAGCAGATTTTTCTTTTTAGGGACAAAAACATATCCCAAAGGGGGGACACCCCCCCGGGTTTTTTCTGCATATTAAACGGAAAAGGGGCCCTTTCCTTTCCACTGATGTTTTCAAAACCGATAATGAAAATGAAGATAGGGGTTTTCTATCGGTTTTTTTTAATGATTGAAATTTTTTTCATATGGGGGGGTGGGGTTTTTTTTCCCCCTTTTTTTTGGGGGATTGTCACTAATTGATGTCTTAAAAATTTTGTTTTTTTTCGACACTGCCCCAAAAACAAGGTGATTTAAAAAAAGGTCCGGATTACCCTTTTTATCCCTTTTGATGTAAAATTTTTTTTATTCAAAAAATTTTTTTGTAAAAAATTTTTTATGTGAAAATTTTTGGTTTTTAAAAAAAAAATTATAATCTCTCTCTCCTTGGGTAGTGTAAAGGGGAAAAATCAAAAAGAAAACAAAAAAGATGGAAAAGGGGGAAAAGGGGGAAAAATTTAAAGGGGGATCTATCTCTTTTCGTCTCTCTCTTTTTTCCTCTCTCTCTCTCTCTTTAAACACCCACACACCCACACACAACACAAAACACACACCCACACACAAAGCGCGCGCACGCGCGTGCGCCTTTTCGCACTTGGGACGCGCAAAACGCACACCAAAACATCATGAAAAAAAGTGTTATAATTAAAATTTTTTTCTATGATTTATTGCTGCGTACTGATAACTGAATTTTTTGTTTTTGTTTTGCCTTTTAACCACATCATGTAAATGTAAAAGAAAGTAAAAAAATTTTTTAAAAATTATTGATGCCCTTTTAATT
Organism: Conus canariensis; assembly: GCA_033310375.1. Lineage (NCBI taxonomy): Eukaryota > Metazoa > Mollusca > Gastropoda > Neogastropoda > Conidae > Conus > Conus canariensis. The sequence continues at coordinate 28,821 of JAMYXO010000859.1, forward strand.
GCTTAATTTTTATCCTTTTTTGTTTGGGGTTTGGGGGGGTTTTAAATTTTTTTTAAAGGGAATGTAACTCTCTCCCCTCTCTCTCCCCTCTCTCCCCTCTCTCTCTCCTCGTCTCCTCTCCCCCTCCTCTCTCCTCTCCTCTCTTTTCCCCCCTTTTTTAGGAGGATCGCTTAATTTTCCTTTCCCCCGGGGGGGGTGTTCTTTCCTTTTTTCCCGTTTCTTTTAATTTTTTTTGTTTTTTTAATCGTTTTTTTTTCCTTTTTTAAAAACATTTTACGCCTAAGTTTAAAAAATGAACTTTTTAATTTGTGAAGAAAAGGGGGGGTTTTGTTAAAAGTTTTTTTAAGTCTTAGTCACTGTCATACTTTTTTCCCCCTTTTAAAAAGGGAAAAAGGGGGGATGAAAAAAAACATGTTTTGCTTACTGTTACCCCTTGGAAATAAAGTTATCACAAAAAAACCCCCCCTCATCATCACAAATCTCTCTCTCTCTCTCTCCTCTCTCTGCTCCCTTTTCTTTTTTTTTCTCTCTCTCTTCCCCAATTCAAAAAACTTCTTTAAGGGATTTTTTTTTGCCGGGGGAATTTTTAAAAAATTTTTCATTAAAAACTTTTCTTCTGGTTTTAATTTTTTTTGGGGGGGAGCGCTCTTCCCCCCGGTTTTTGGGGGTTTTTTATTCCGTTAACTTCCCCCCCAACCCCTTTCCTTTTTCCCAAAAACCTCCGTGGGGCCCCCTGGAAAGGGGGGCCCCCCCCCCCCCCCAAAAACCCCCGGGGGGGTTACAGTGTATGAAAAAAAGGGGGGGTGGGTTTTGAGCCGTCGGGTGGGGTTTTTTTCCCACTTCTTTTTCGAAAATTTTTTCCCCCCCCGCGCGCGGGGGGCGCGCCGCGCGGCGCACAACACACACCACACCACACACACACACACCACACACCCCCAAAAATGATGAGATGAATGATGATGAAGAACGACGACGACGACGACGACGAACGACACGACGACGACCGACGTTGATGTTTATGATATATGATGATGAAGAGGGGAAAATTTTTTTTTTAAAATTTTTCTAGGGGCCCAAAAAAAAGGGTAGGTTTGAATTTTTTTCCGGAGATCGTGATCTGCACTTTTTAAAAAAAAATTCAACCCCACCCGGGTTTTTTAAAAGGGGGGGGTTGGGGCCCTTTTTTTAAAATTATTTTAAAGGTGGGGGGTCAAAGGGGGGGGTTTTTTGATAATGAAAAATTTTTCCCGGGGGGGTCCGTGGGGGAGGGGGTTTAAGAGGGGAAAAAAAAATGTCCCGGGCTATCTTATGTGGGGAAATTCAAGAGGGAAAGACAATGTCCGGGCTATCTGATGGGGGGCTTCAAGATAAAAAAAAAAGGGCTGGCTGGGGATCTGATGGTGAGGACTTCAAGATGAATGACAAGGGGGGGGTACTGAGGAGGAAAAATTCAAGTTTTAATGAAAAAGGGGGGGGCTATGGGGTGGGGACCCCCTTTAAAAAAAAAGGGGGGGAAAAAGTCTGGGCTTCGGGGGTGAGGTTTTTAAAATGAATGAAAAAGGTGGGGGGTATCTGATGGTGAGGATTTCAAGATGGGGGGCCAAAAGTCGGGGGGGCCCCCCCTTTTCTGAGGGTGGGGGGCCTTCAAAGGGGGGCAATGTCGGGGGTATCTGATGGGAGGACTTAAAAATAAATTTACAATTTTTGGGGTATCTGATGGTGAGGCCCCCAAAGATGAAAGGGAAAAAAGTCTGGGCTATCTGTGGGGGGGGTTTCAAGTTAAAAGACAATTTTTTGGGCTATCTGATGGTGGGGGGCTTCAAGATAAAAAGACAATGTCTGGGCTATCTGAGGGGGAGGACTTAAAGGGGAAAAAAACCCCAAAGTCGGGGGTATCTGATGGTGGGGAAAACCCCCAAAATTTTATGAAAAATGCCCCGGGCATCTGATGGTGAGGACTTAAAAAGGGGGAAAGGCCCCCCCTGTCTGGGCTATCGAGGGGGGGGGCTTCAAGTTAAAAACCCCCAAGGGGCTGGGCTATCTGATGGTGAGGATTTTTAAAAAAGAATGAAAAAGTTTTGGGCTACCCGATGGGGGATTTAAAGATAAAAGACAATGCCCCGGGCTATCTGATGGGGAGGACTTCAAGATAATGACAATGTCTGGCTATCGAGGGGAGGTTTTTAAGATGGGGGCAATGCCCCGGGGTACTGATGGTGGGGGTTTCAAAATGAATGAAAGGGGCGGGGGTATCAAAAGGGGAGGACTTAAAAATGAATGACAATTTCTGGGCAAAACTGATGGGGGGGGTTTTCCCAAAATGAATGAAAAATTTTTGGGGTAACTGATGGTGAGGATTTCAAGAAAAAGACAAGGTTGGGCAAATTTTATGGTGAGGACTTCAGATAAATTTACAATGGGGGGGTTTTCTGTTTGGGGGGGGGCTTCAAGGGGGAAAAAAAAAAGTCTGGGCTACCCCGATGGTGGGGAAATTTTTAAAATGAATGACAATGTCTGGGTATCTGATGGGGGGGTTTTTAAGATAAAAGGGAAAAGCCCGGGGGGTATCTGAGGTGAGGGTTTTAAGATAAAAAAGGAAAAAATGTCGGGGGGTACTGATGGTGAGGATTCAAAATGAATGACAATGTCTGGGTTTCTGAGGTGAGGACTTCAACCCCAGCCATCCACTGTTTTCTGAAAAGCATCTCGACACCCCGGGGGGTTTTCCCCGGGGGCGCTGGGGGTATGTGGAGTGAGGGGAAAAATTTAAGGGCCCCCTTTTTTTTGGGGCTGGGCGTTGACTGGTTTTAAGAGGGGGGTTTTTTAGGGATGCAGGGGAAAAAAAAGGGGGAGTTTTCCCCCGGGAAAAAAGTGAACAAATTTTTGTGAAAAGGGTTTGGGGGGGGATGCAGTGAAAAATAGAGTGGGGTTTTCCCGGGAGGGAGTGAACAAAGTGGCGGGGGTTTTTTTAAAGGGCGGGTTTTCCCCCGGGGTTTTTTTTTTGGGGGGCCCGGGGGGTTTTCCCCCCGGTTTTTTCCTTTCCACCGATTTTTACTACACACTACTACTACTACTCTAAATACCCCCACTACTACTACCCCCCCACCACCACCACCACCACCACCCCCACTAAATTTTTTTTTTTGGGGGGGTGCCCCGCTGCTTCTGCTGCCGCTACAAAAAAAACAACTTAAAAATGATGTGATAATTTTTTTTTTGTTATCATCATCATCATCAAAAAAATTTTTTTATCATATCTTTATCATCAGCCCCCCCTCATATTTTCAGCTTTTTCCCCCCCTTTTTTTCAACATTTTTTTTAAATTTTTATACTTCGTGGGGGGGTTTTTCATTCCCTTAGTATTACAAAAAAATCCAGGCATTTGTCCATGTTCTTAGATTTATTCCCCACTATCTTCCCCTTTTCTGTAACGCCATTATCACCACCATCCCCCCTTTCAATCTTCCCTCATTTTTTTTTTTTAAAAATTTCTATAAAATTTGGGGGGTTTTCGGTTTTTGGGGGGTTTTTTTTTCCCCTTTTTTTTGTTCTTGTTGTTGCTGTTGTTTTTTCTTGGGGTTTTTTTTATTATCTCTTTCTTTGTCAAAACATTTTTTACAGTATAAAATTTTTTTTAAAAATTCCCTTTTTTAAAATTTCCCCCCGGGGGTTTTTTGGCCCTTTTTCCCCTTTCCCTTTTTTTCCCCCTCCTCCTTCCCCCCCCCCCCTCTCCCCTCCTCCTCCCTCTTCATCAACATCAAAAAATTTTTTTTCCCCTCAATTTTATTATTTTTTCTATTATAATCATATCATTAAAATTAAAAAAACATTTTTTTGGGGGCTTCCCCCCCCGTTTTAAAAACTTCCCTTTTTCCCCCTTTTTTTTTTTTTCGAGATTCGTATTCACCAAGACCCCAAAATTTTTCACTGGGCGAAAAAATTTTTTGACGTTTTGCTCGTCCTTTGGGGAATTTTTTTAATGTAATTTTTGGGGGGTGGCCGAAGAGAAAAAAAACCCAAAAATAATGGGTTTTCTTTTAAAAAGAAAAATCCCCGCCTTGCGACGCCCGAGGCCCCCCAAGGCGCTCCCTGTGCCGGTCCTCATCCCCCTTTGGGGGGGTGTCACTCCATTTTCCCCCGTCAACGAGTCTGAGGTCTCTTCCACGGCTGGTTTTTTCCATCCTGGGTCCCCCTCTTTTTTTTTGGCCTCTGGGGAACCATTTAACGGGGGGGTTTTCGGGCTTGAAGAGGGTATCTCAAACATGACCCCCCCCCGTGGGGGGGCCGTCCCCCCCCAAAAAAGATGGTTGACACGGGGGAAACTTTTTTTGGGGGGTCTCCCCTGACAATTTTTATTTGGTAAAATCCCGACCCCCTTGGGGGCCCCAAACGGGGGCGTAGGGGACTTTTGGGGGCCCCAAAAAAATTTTTGTTTCTTCTCCTGCGTGGGGGGTTTTTCGGCCAATTTCACACCATATAACACGTTGAAATCACCTGGGGGTTTTTTAATTTCAGTTTTTTCCAAGGGGAAAATTTTTTTTGGGGGCCCCTTTTTTTGCAGCTGATTGGAAAAATTTTTTTTTGGGGCCTTTTCCCAAAAAGACACTTTTTAAATTTATTTGGGGGGGGGTCATTGGCGTTTGATGGAAACCCGCCCCAGGGTTTTTTGAAGGTTTTTTACTTCTTCCACGTGTTTTTTTTGGGTTTTTTGAGAAAGTCCCCCCCGGGGAAATAAACACACGCCCAAACTCTAAACGAATTTCTGCTTTTCACAGGGAACCCACTCCCGCACGGTTTATCTCACAGTCGCAATCACCCCGTCACGGGATCCACAGGAGTCAATCACTACTATGAAGTTGATCTCACAGCAGTCAATCACTACCGTCACGTTGATCTCACAGTAGTCAATCACTACCATCACGTTGATCTCACAGTAGTCAATCACCACCGTCACGTTGATCTCACAGTGGTCAATCACTCCCGTCACGTTGATCTCACAGTAGTCAATCACTCCCGTCACGTTGATCTCACAGTCGTCAATCACTACCGTCACGTTCTTCTTCTTCTTCTTCTTCTTTCTTCTTCCTAAAAGACTGGTTCACTCAAAAACGAGTAGGTCACCAGCGCGCATGTTAAAAAGTAAAATAAATAAAATAAAGTGCGACTCAGCCTGTTGGCCCCTGGAGCAAAATTTGGTGACAAGGGGTCGCACACGATATTCAGAAAGTTAAAAAGCAATGGCCAGATTCAGGCCCAGGTAACCATAAAATATCTGGGGAAGTTAAAATAGAAAAGTCAGTCAATATGCAGATCTCAAGACTGTCGTATCAGTTTGATTTTTAAATGAGACTGCATTTGTGGCAATCTTGATGGCACCCGGCAGTGAGTTCCACAGCCATACAGAACTAGGATAAAATGAATGTAAGTGGCTGTCAATATTTGATGCAGGTATGGCATAAGATTGACCGCCACTCCTGGTGCTACTTTTATTCAGTACTAGTTGTTCCATTGGAATATCAATTTGTTTAGCTCTGCCTTTGAAGAAGATATTAAGTTTGATAAAAGCTCTTCTCTCTTCTAAGGGTTTCCATTCTAATTTCCTCATGTTCTTCCTAGTATTCCCCTTCTCTCTGATATGATTCTCTGTTACGAACCGTGCTGCTCTCTTCTGAATCTTTTCGAGGTTATCAATTTTCTTTAGATGGTAAGGGTCCCAGACTGAGCAACCGTATTCCAGTACTGGTCTAACCAGTGTTTTGTAGCAGTCGTCTTTAACCTTTTTGGGGCAGTCGTTGATATTCCTGTATAAGAAAGCGAAGATTTTATTTGCTTTCTTACATACTAAATTGTAATGTTCTTTCCATTTGAGACGACTATCTATAATCACGCCTAAATATTTTGAAGCATTGGTTTCTTTAAGAATAGTATTATGAATAGAATATTCTAATCTAGTTGGTGAGCGTTTATTACATATACGCAACACTTGGCACTTCTGGGGATGAAATTCCATTTTCCAAGTTCTTTCCCACTCTTGTAAACCGTTTAGATCTTCTTGTAGAATGCGTGTATCATTCTTGCTTCTCATTGTTCTATATACTAAGCTGTCATCTGCAAAAAGCCTTATAGTAGTTCCAGGAGAGAGATTTCTACTTATGTCATTTATATAAATTATGAAAAACAAGGGCCCCAGAACAGTTCCCTGTGATACACCTGACAAGACTGGTTTACAATGGGATGATGACCCTTCCACAACTTTCTCGCGTTCTCCCAACGAGGAATGATCTGGACCATTTTAGCAAAGAACCGCCAATGCCGATGTGTTCTAATTTAAGCAGCAGGCCCTCATGGTCAACCTTATCAAAGGCTTTGGAAAAGTCTAATAAAATTGCATCTATTTGCTGTCTGTTGTTAAGACAGTTATTAAAATCATTGAGAGTTGTTATAAGTTGAGTCTCACAACTCCTTCGCTGTCTGAAACCATGCTGGGCGTTATTTAAGAAGTCATATTTGTCAAGACGGTCCATTATGCTACTATATATTATGTGTTCAAGTAGTTTTGCTGATATGGATGTAAGAGATACGGGTCTATAGTTCTCTGCTTTAGTTTTGTCACCCTTTTTGAATAAAGGAACAATGCTAGCATCTCGCCACTCATCAGGTATTACTCCCTGGTCCAGTGAAGCTTGGTAAAGTAGTTGGTATACCTCAGTCAATTCACTGGCACATAATTTTAAGAGCTTGCCAGGAATGCCATCAGGACCAGTAGCTTTGTTTTCATTGATGTTGGTCAGTAACTTAAATACTCCTGCTTTGCTTACTTTGATATTTTGCATTTCAGGGAGTTTATCATCATCCTTTAGTCTAACGTTAATTAAAGGCTTGGGATTTGAGAAAACCGAACAAAACTGATCTAGTAGATTTGCTTTTCCTTCAGGGTCCTGTATTAGTTTATTCTGGTTGTTTCTCAGGTCTGGAATCCCAATGTTGTCCTGTCTCTTACTTCTTATGTAAGACCATAATTTCTTGTTTTGATGATCACGTTCTGAAATCATCGAATTAACATAATTGGAGTGAGCAAGCCTACATTCTCTCTGACACCTTCTCTTAATATGTTTATACCTAATCAATAATCTTTCTGAATTAGGGTGTAGTTTCAATTTCTTAAAGAACCGATGTTTCCTTCTCAACAAACGTTTAGATTTTGTATTAATTCATGGCTGGTGGTTCTTGCTTGAAGTTATTTTAGTAGGTATGTTGTCATCCATAATAAATTCCAAGTTAGTTTTTATACACTTCCAAAGGTCATTGACATCTTTAACACTAGGAGACCTCAAAAAAAAAAAAAAAAAAAAAAAAGACGACTGAAATCATGAGTATCCCTGTGTAATTTTGGTAAGTCTGCTTGGTTCCAGAGTCTGATGGTACGTTTAGGGGGTTTTCTTCGAAAGGGTTGAAAGTTGCTCTCTAAGAGAATTATGTCATGATCACCCAGGCCTGCAATTAATTCCTGATTGCCTAAAGCGCCTGGACAATTGGTAAAAAGTAAATCCAGGAATGCATTGCCACGTGTTGGTATTTCAACTGACTGCACTAATCCAAGGTCTTTGGTGGTATCAAAAAACTGAGAATTAATGTTTTTATTGTATTGATTACCAAGTATGGCATCTTCACCCAATCAATATCAGGTAAGTTGAAGTCTCCACCAATCCATGATATTGCCTTACTATTGGCCAAAACAATGTCAGAAATGTCTCTGCAAATAGACGAACATACATTTTCATCTGAGTCTGGAAGTCTCTATACTGACCCAACAATGACAGGTCTCTTATTCTTAAAATTAATCCTACAAAATAAACTTTCACTATTTTTGCCTTGATATAAAAACTCACTGGCTAAGTTCTTCCGAATGGCAATCAAGACTCCCCCGCCTCTTTTTCCAAGTCTGTCCTTTCTATAAATATCAAAATCCTCCATTAGAAGTTCACTGCTGGATGTTCCAGTTTCTAGCCA
>JAMYXO010008612.1:0-2500 GCA_033310375.1 Conus canariensis
CGCTTTAGGCCCTGATGTATTGTGTAAGGAAAAGAAACAGCACGCACAGCTTTAGCCCCAAATTTTTGGGACCCACGCCAATCTTGTCGTTTTTCCCATAAAAACATTAAAACAGGCAATTCTTGGCCATATGTGGCGCTGTATGCCATTCCATTGGCTTTCCCAGGACATGCCCACTTGTTTTATCAAACGATGGGATTTAAAAAAACATTACATTTAAAACAAAAAAGTTTTGTAAAATTCGATCCGGGGCATGAAAATAACATGTTAAAAATTTAAAAAAAAATCTCAAATGTTTCAAGGAACTTCCGTGGATAGAGAAACTGTTCAAAACGGGGGGTTTTTTTTGCGGGTAAAACGACTGATAAACATGATGCAAATTTTTAAAAAAAGATAAAACATTTCAAAACCCTTGATTCTCGGCCTCGCTTGCCCAACGAGCCGAAAACGCCACCGGGGGGAAAGCCGACAGAAAAAAAAAAATCCATGTTGTAAATTTTTCTGTACAAAAGTTTTACCGAGGACACTGTAAAAACAAGATCGGTGAAAAGAACAAACTACATTATTTTAACCGCACCGCGTAGGAAATTGGTACATTTAAAATACATAAAAAAATTTGGGAGGGGGGAGGCACAACGCAAGGGAGACCTCGGGCTGGGAGGGGGGGGGGAGGACCGCTCACCAGTCCAAATTTTTTTGTCACGCACAAATTTTTTCCATCAGGAAAGCTTTTTTAACAAGGTCAGGCTTTTGGTTAGAATCAACAAAAAAAAGTTCTTTGTGTTTTGAATATTTTCAACTTCAGGGGAAAGGCTCCACCCTATCACGTCAGATACACAAATTTTATTTTTCCTCAAGAAACAAGGAAACTTTGTTTGTGGGGGGCCCACAAAATTTTATATTCAACAATTTTTAAAAAAGGAATCATTAAAAAAAATACCCCCCACCCTTTTCCCCGTGTTGGTCTTCCGTCAATTTCATTCATCCATCTTTTACGTCCCGTAATAAATATATAATATATAAAATTTATAATAATTTAAAAATATATATAGCGTTGTCTTTTTGAACCCGGGGGAGAACACCACAGAAATTTGGACGTGGTGTTCCATTTTACCCAAAAACACAGACAAATTTTTCCCCTGCCCCTGATGAGTCCACCACGGGCGAAAGGCCCAGGAGCGGCTTGAAAAAAGGGGGGCCTTTGGGGGGGGGGGTTACGAGGGGTTCCCTCAGGCACTAGCAAAGGGTTTCCCAAATTTTTAAAATATATTCCCCCCGATTTCTTCCCAATTTTTTTTTAATTTTTTTTTTTTTTATAAAGTTCAAATCTTTGCCAATCTTTCATAACGACTGAAGAATTGTTGGCCTCGCTTGTTTTCAGCACTCGGATCGCCCCCCCCTTTTTCCCCAAACTACAATGGGGATAAGGCTGGGGGGGGGGGGGGGGGGGGGTTTTGAGCCGTCCCCCCCCCCACAAGTTCTGTCTTTGAGGCTTTTTTATGCCGGGATAAAACAGCCCGGGTTTTTTCCTTCCTTTTTTTCTGCCCCCCGCCCCGGGCTCCTTCTCTGGGGTGGTTTGCAGGGGCTCACGGGGGAAGACGGGGCCCGCACAGTCGATTTCTCCATTTAATGGAGCGTCTTTGAGAGCTCCCAAAAAATTTTCCTGCCCAAACAATGCAGGTGTCAAAATCTCTCGACCGGTTTGACGCCGGGGATATATTTTTAAAGGGAAAGCGTAGGGGGTACAGCCCTGCTCAGTCTAACCGGAAGGAAAAATCCTCACCATCTTCATCATCCTATTCTAATCGATCAGCATAAAAAAAGTCTCAAATTCTGTGGCCCCTTATGCCCTGCCTCATGTGACCTCAGTTTTCAGTCCCTCCACTCTGTGGTTTGGTTTGATTCCGTGGGGTCACCGTACGACGAGTCCAGGAGTTGGACAGACGTGGGGGCGCCTTCCGGCGGAAGAGCTCACTCCGTCGGCCCGCGACTGCTGTTTCTCGTAGGGGATTTTTTGTGGTGTTTGCGTGTTTTGGACAGAACGGCGCCACGAACCCCCACCGAATGACTGGGCGCAGCGAAATGTCCCTCCGGTGGGTTGTCTCTGGACGATTTTAACAGACTGCCCCTTTTGGGATTGCCGGGGTGGGGGGGCGGGGGCGGGAAATGACGGGCTGTGGCTGTGGAGGGGTTGTCCGAAGAGCGACGTGGTGCACCGCCATGAGGTGGCACAGAAGGGGGACAGCGAAATAAAAAACAGAAAAAAGATGGAGCGTGAAATGTACGGAGCAAAAAAGGAAAAAAAAAAAATGTGGTGGGGGGGGGGGGGGGGGGGGGGGGGGGGGGGGGGGGGGGGGGGGGGGGGGGGGGGGGGGGGGGAGGGACGGGCAGGGGAAAAAACATCAACTGACAGTAAGGGGTGGGGTTTCCCCCCAGAAGGGGTTTAGTCAGGGTTTAGACCAAAAACCCAAAGGGAAACGGAGATCACCATTTTTCCTAT
>JAMYXO010008612.1:7500-10648 GCA_033310375.1 Conus canariensis
AGTATATTTCTGAACTCTTAAAGTCCGTGTGACCAGATTAAGTTGGTAGTCCACTGGAAACCAAAAACGAAACAATACTAAAGCCTGTAGGCTTACTGGAGTGATGCGCCCAACTGTGAGATTTACTGGAATGCTTCTAGACCCGCTCATATGCAAGAGGCACCTTGGGTTTCTTGGTGTATGCTGTTTTAGTAATGTACGATATAGTGCGTTGCGCCAGATGTGCTAACTTTCTCCGTTGTATGGTCTTCGGAGCAATGGTAGTTCCATTTTATCTTACACTCTGCTCCCGCGAAATGAAATCTGTCTTATCACAGAATGGATAAGGGGTTGATACTGAAGTGGATGAGATATAGAGGAAGGGTTGTGTAGAAACGACCATACTTGGCTGGTATGCCCATCTTGCCATTCATCGGGAGTTGTAAATTATACAAAGGACCATTTTTAGACAACTTGCATTGTTTATGCTTGGGGAACACACAAAAAAATATGATTCATATACATTACATAAAATATGTCAACATAAACCATTTCTGTAGATTGGTACTTTATTCCAAGTGCCGTTACTGGAGTGCACCCTATGAGTCAAAAACCCTGTCCACCATTCATGACCACTTGCCATACTATGGTGCATTACACTTTCAAGGAAAGTTGACATGACTATTTAAATTCACAAAAAGCCACTTTATTGGTTGTATTGGCACATCATGGTTTTACGCTAGACTACATTTCATTTTGGGACCAAAATTTTTCTGTTTTTTTTAAAGGGTTTTGGGGGAATTTTTTTTTTTTTTCTACACTTTGAAGTCGAAAGCCCCCCCCCCTTCGTCCAGACAACCAATGCCACAATCAGTTGATAAAGGGGAAAGGAAATATGCGAGCTATTGGCAAACCCACTTCAAAATTGCCTTTAGTAAAAGTTCCCCTTTTCCCCAAACAAAATTTATGACCATGTTGCCATGATCTGTAGCAAAAAAGGGGGTTTTCCAAACCACCTCTTTGCAGGGGGGGGGCAGTGTCCCCGGGCGGGAGTCCCCAAAGGAAAGTTTGGGGTCTGTTCGTGGAAAATGGAGGGTTTTTAAAAAGGTTTTCCTGGGGGAGGGGGGGGGTGACGGGCACCCCGTGGAGGAGCTCCGTCCCTTTCAAGGAAAGGGAGCAGACTTCCAGGGCTTTTCCAAGGCGCCCCCCGGGAAAAAAAAGAAAGTTGGGTGAAGGAACCCCCAAGAAACCTTTTTGGGGAGGGGGCCCGGGTGCCCGGACATTATCATTTAATTACCGAAAAAAAAGGGCAGGGGGTTTTTTTTTGAAAAATTGTCATGAAGCAAAAAAAAGCTGTGCAGGGGCCTCCCCTTTTTGGCCCTTTTTTCATTGCTTTAAATTTTGGGGGAAAATGGGAAAAATGGGGGTTTGCCTTTTTGTTTTTTAAACTTTTCCCCCCGGGGTGTGAAATTTTTTGATTTTGCAGCAGGACATGAAGCTTTTTGTGTGTGGTTTAAAAAAAGTTCACAAATTGGTGGGATGAGAAAATGTACTTTAAATTTTTTGGGGAAGGGTAAGTCTTTTTTTTGTAGGGTTTTTTTGTGTGGGGTTTTCGGGGTGTTTTTTTTTTTCTCCCGCGCAACAGGCTGGTACTCCTGCGGAACCCCTCCCTGTATAGACAGGCGTGAATTAAACCATTACCCAACAAAAGGGGGTGGGGGAAAGTTTTTTGTGTTTTTTTGAAACCCCCTTTTTTTTTTTTTTTTTCCGCCCTTAAAGGCCCCGCCCATACTCCAATTTGGGGGAAAGGGGCATGGGTTGGGGAACGGGGGTCATCAAAAATTTCAACGGCCATAGGGTTTTCCCTTTGGGCGGCGTTTTTCCGGGGTTTTTGTAAGGGAATTTTTAAAATTTTTTTTGGGGGTCAGTTCGCTTGTTTCCCGAAACCCAAAGGGGATTTTCCCTATTTTTTTTTTGGATTTAAATCCCCCCCCCCCCATAAACCCACCCCCCCCATCATTTATGTTTTTCTGTTTTTGCTTCAGGGTAACTGGGAAAAGAACAAATTCTCTACCGTCAAGGGATTCTGGTTGCTAAACCCCACCACCAAGATCTGTGCCCCTGGGGATTTGCTGATTTTCGTTTTTTTTCGTTATTGTGCATACCCATTTAGATTTCCTTTGGGATCCATTTTACTCCGCATCTTTTTTCAGAAGGCCTGCCCCAAAAAAAAAAGGGAAAAGAAACCAGATAAGGGGGGTTGGGAAAAGGACAGAGGAAAAAGGGGGATTCCCGTTTAGACATAGGGCTTTTGAAAAGGGGTTTCCCGTCACTGCCCCTGGAAGTCTGGGGTCTAGTGTTGATAGTCTGGGCTTCATCAAAATTTTCAAAACCCCTACCCCCCCCCCCCTCCCCCCCCCCCCCCCCCCTTCCCCCCCATCTCCCCCCTCTCCTGCTTTTTCAAAAAACATGATAAACTTTCAAAATTTGCATTCCCCTTGTTGCCCCACTCTGTTTGGAAAGCTGTTAAAAACCAAGTGAGATTTAACACATTCACTGTGGATGGGTTTATTGATAGCATGTTTATTACTAAAAATTGGTTTCCCGACAGGGTGGGGCTGGGAAAAGGGAATGGTTTTTTGCAAAACTGACACCAATGGGGTACTGAAAAGTTTGGGCATTTCCCGTTCCCCCTTTTTGGGGGGGGGGGGGGGGGGGGGGATCTTTTGAACCCCAATTTTTACCACTGCTTCGTTTAAATTTCTTTCCTCTTTTGTCACGCCCCCATTAATTTTTCCCTGGAAATCACGACTTTTTCCCAATACTGTGGAAATCCCTTTTTTCCTTTTTTAAATTCCAAAAAATCGATGCCTTCCTCCAGGTTGAAGGAAAAAAAATGAAGGACACTGTCTTTTATTTTACGCAATTTTTCCAATCTACGGATCATTGTATCGCCAGGGGAAACTGCCTTTTTACCCGGGAGAGCTAAACTTCCCATTTTCAAAAAGACCACATAACCCATCAGCTTGACCAGGGGTTTTAAATTTATTCGAGGTGCTGGGAGGGCCCCAACCATATCTGTAGTTTATTGAATTTGTCTCAGTGATCTTGGCCCTTTTTCGTTTAGAAATTTCTTAAAATAACAAATTTTATTTCCCCAGTTATGTTA
>JAMYXO010008613.1:7500-10646 GCA_033310375.1 Conus canariensis
TTTGATTTAAATTAACATCCTTGGGGATGAATGTTCACGCATTACGCTCTCATCCACCCTCTCCCTCCCCCCCCTCTCTCTCTCTCTCTCTCTATCGGCATGATCCCTGTCCCTCTTTCACCCGCCTACTCCCCCCCCCCCCCCCCCCCCATTCCGTCTCTTCCTTCTCTATCTTCGCCTAGCTGATTACATATCATCCATCTTGTTCCGTGAAATCCGAACAAGATCCATTGCACTTTACACGATCTTTACATTTTATGGCCTGTCAAGTTTGATGAATACTGAAGCAGTATCCGCAGGGGCTTTGGGTGTAAACGACTGGCTTACACCAACATGATGTCTGTTGCTTTTTACGCAAGATTCCCCCCCCACCCACCCCCCCCACCCACACCCCCCCCTCCCCCCGGCGCGCTCCAGTTCGTCCCCCATCTCCTACTCTAACCCATTCCCTCACGACACACATACACACCGCTTCCCCTTCCCCATCCTCTTCGTGTGTATGTTATTTTCTAGTCTATGATTTGGAACGGAAAAGCAATAGATGGTCAGGTGCAGGCTTTGTGAGATCTAATCTAGCGCGCGTGTTCGCGTACGTGCATGGATATGTGTGTGTGTGTGTGTGTGTGTGTGTGTGGTGTGTGTGTGTGTGTGTGTGTGTGTGTGTGTGTGTGCGTGCGTGCGCGTGCGTGCGTGTATGTGTGCGTGTGTGTGTGTGTGTGTGTCAGTCAGTGTGTGTGTGTGTTGTGTGTGAGTGGTGTCAGTGTGTGTGTGTGTGTGTGTGTGTGTGTGTGTGTGTGTGTGTGTGTGTGTGTGCGTGTGAGTGTGTGTGTGTGTGTGTGTGTGTGTGTGTGTGTGTGTGCGTGTGAGTGTGTGTGTGTGTGTGTGTGTGGTGTGTGTGTGTGTGTGTGTGCGTGTGTGTGGTGTGTGCGTGTGTGTGTGGTGTGTGTGTGTGTGTGGGGCGCGCGCGCGCGTCTCTGTGTTTTCGTAGGGAAGAGAGCATGTAGGGGGTATAAAAAAAAATACATAACGAGATGGGAAAATAAAAAAAAAAAAGCTAATATTTGACGTAGGCAGTAATCCTCCAAACCCCACTTTCATCACTAAAAACAAATAAACAAAACAAACGAAACCAACTATAAACCGAGCCCAGTTCTGTACGAAGGAACAAGAGAAAACTAGAAAGAAAGGGGAAAACAAATAGGAAGAAAAAAAAAAAAACAAAGAAAGACAGAGAGGTGAAAAAAAAAAAAAAGACAAAAAATTCGAGCGTAAAAATATAATACTCAAAGTCAAAAACTGAAACTGAAAACAAGTTGAGTTGAAAATAGCTCAGTTTGTTGTGGTCGTTTTGCATCTGTATTGTATGCCACCGCAACATACCCTCAACACAACCGTTCTCCAACGACTGTCCTGCATGCGCCACAGAGCAGGTGATTGTCCTGCCAAGCACCACAGAGCAGGTGATTTTCGTGCCATAGGGCCACAGAGCAGGTGATTGTCATGGCATAGCACCACAGGCAGGTGATTGTCCCGCCATAGCACCACAGAGCAGGTGATTTTCTTGCCATGCACCACAGAGCAGGTGATTGTCCTGCCATGACCACAGAGCAGGTGATTGTCCTGCCATAGCACCACAGAGCAGTGATTGTCCTGCCATAGCACCACTGAGCAGGTGATTGTCATGCCCCTAGCACCACAGACCAGGTGTTGTCATGCCACAGACCAGGGGATTTTCCTGCCTGCACCTAGAGAAGATGATTTCATGCCATAGTACCCAGAGAGGTGATTGTCATGCCCGAGCAGGTGTTGTCCTGCCATAAACACCATGAGCAGATGATTGTCATGCCTAGTACCACAGAGCAGGGATTGTCATGTCACAGACCAGGTGTTGTCCCGCCATGCACCACGAGAGGTGTTGTCCTGCCATAGCACCACAAAAGCAGGTGATTGTCCTGCCATAGACCACCAGAGCAGGTGATTGTCCTGCCCTAGCAAAGGCAGGTATGTCTGCCACAGAGCAGGTGATTGTCCTTTCCATACACACGGCAGGTGATTGTCCTGCTATGCACCACAGAGCAGGTGATTGTCATCCATAGTACCACAGGCAGGTGATTGTCATGGCTAGACCACAGAGCAGGTGAGTATCATGCACAGAGCGGTGATTGTCATGGCATGCACCCAAGGGAGGTGATTGTCCTGCCATAGCACCACAGAGCAGGTGAGTGTCATGCCACAGAGCAGGTGTTTGTCCGCCATAGCACCACAGAGCAGGTTTATTGTCCTGCCTAGCACCACAGAGCAGGGATTGTCATGCCACAGAGCAGTGATTGTCTGGCCCAGAGCAGGTGATTGTCCTGCCCTGCACCACCAGAGGTGAAAAGAACATCGCCTTTCTCTTCCTCACTCATTCCTTTCATGTCTGTCTGTCCCCTTTTTCTCTTTGTCTCTCTGTCTCGTATCGGTTGTCTTTACACCACACACAACCCCACACACACACACACACACACCACACACAACACACACCACGTTTAAGCACAACCGTGTAAACACACACAACAAACACCCCCAAAACACACACACAAACACACCACAAAACAACACCACAACACACACACACACCACACACACACACACAACACACCCCACAACACACACACACACACACACACACAAACCACAACACACGACACACACACACAACACCACACACACACAACAACACACACAAAACAAAACACACCCCACACACACACACACACACACACACACACACACACACACCAACACACACACACACACACACACACACACACACAACAACACACACACACACACAAGACACACACACACACACACAACACACGCAGACACACACACACACACGAATCGTTTTCTTTAACACTCCAACAAGGGCACTTTTCCCCAAATGATCTACTGTCAAAGAGATGAAAAGAAGAAATCCGACCCGCTCACCCCCCGTAAACACCCCGACCCCCCCCAAACCCCCCACTATGCCAAAAGTAGTGTACAGACAACAAACCTTTCCACACAAGATCATTCCCAGCAGAGGGGGGTGAGATGGGGTGACCCAACCTGACCCCACGTTTTGGTTCTGGGGGTCATAAAACGAAGATGTCCTCATAAAA
>JAMYXO010008614.1:0-10644 GCA_033310375.1 Conus canariensis
CCCCAACCAGCAGCTATTTAAATATTTATTTTTCCAACAATCTTTCTATGCCTGTTATATTCCCGCAACTTTTAAAAATATGCTGAACTCAGCACCAGAACTGACGCATCCCCGTTCAAAATGAAGGGGAAAGGAAACCACTTGCGTGTCCTGAGTTTCAATACTATAAACATATTTATATTTTATAATATATATATAATATAAAAATATATAAATACGTTTATGAATAAAGAAATAAATAAAGAGAAAAAACGGAATATTTATATACATGACGATTTGGAAGATGTTTAAAACTTCGTTGAGGATAACACAACATTGTCAAATTATACCATACAGCAAATAATAAAAAAAGGAAAAAAAAAAGGGGCAGAAAAAAAGGGAAGAAGGGAATAAAGGGAGGAAGGAAAGGGAAAGGGAAAAAGAACCATAAAAGCAAGAGAGATAAAAAAAATGGAAAACAAACCCCAAATCTGGGCGCTGGGGAAGTGAAAAAAAAAATTGTGATTACTTAATTAGTTATTATTCCATTTTTCTCCATTTTTAATCATCTCCCAAAAGTCTTCTTGGTACATCAATCCTCCCTGTCTTACATTTCTTCTTATTTTTTTTGGAGTCTTTTTTGGTCTTCTTCTTTTCTCATCTCCTGAATCATATGTCCCCCTTTGGTTTTCCTTTGGCCTTACCACCATTGTTTGGTCCCCTTGTCTGTTGGTCTGTGTTGCACATGCCTGTTATTTCTCTGATCTTGAGACTTTCTTTTGCAGAATCCATCGCCTCTTGAACTTTCCATTTTCTGCCTGTCTTCAGCTGGGGCTTAATTGCTTCTACACACCTTGTCTCCTGAGTCCTCCAGCATGCTTTGAAGTCTGATCTTCCCTGCTTTGTATTCCTCCAGGATGGATTTCAGGGTAGTTTTCAGCTTTGCTTGGCGACAGTACAGCGCTATGTCAGTCAGACAGGGTGGGACACCAAAAGCCATTTCTTGTGAACTTGTTGATTTTGGCTTCCATTGCCTCCACTTTTGCTGGTGCAGATGTCGTATATCATAAGAGGCCATTAGCAGCTTTGGTATCAGCATGAAATGCAGACACCAGACCTGTATTTGCCAGGGAGCCCACACTGGTCAATGGTCTCCAAAGCCTTCCTCCGCCATCTGCTTGGTTTCTTTTGCTCTTTGTGTGTCTTTCAGCGTATCATCATACCATCTTCCAAGGCTCTTGACTGGTTCTTCTGTGACTGTTGGAATGGCCTGGTTGGCAACACTGAAGACCACAGATCCGGCCACTTTTCCTTTCCTCAGTGAGAGACTCCGTGATTTCTTTGGCTTGAACTTCATTCTGGATGAGGCAACTATGTCGTCCAGCCTCTCCAGCACATGACGTGTCTCGTCTTCTCTGGATGAAATCACTGTAGTGTCATCCATGAAGGCCTTGAGAGGAGGCATCTTGTATCCATCCCCAAGGTCTGTTTGTCTCGCGTTGTTTGTTGCTGCTTTCAAGATGAGTTCCATTGCCAGCACGAACAGTATTGGGGAAATTGCACAGCCCATTGCAATACCCACTTCCAAGTTTGATCCAGTCTGTTGTGTACTCCTTGGTAGAGAACCGCATTGAGAAGCCATTGAAGTACTTCTTGAGCATGTCGCGGATGTTCTTTGGCACATGGTACATCTCAAGAGCCAACTGTATATCTCATGGGGCACAGATCCATATGCGTTTGCCAGATCAAGCCACACTACGTCCAGGTCTCTCTTTTCTGTTTTTGCTTTTTGGATTGCGTCCCAGATCATTGTGGCGTGTTCTACACAGCCAGCCACGCCTGGGATGCCACCTTTCTGGACTGACACATCCAAGTACTTCTTTTCCATCAGGTACTTGGTCAGCCTTGCTGCCATGACAGAGAAGAAGATTTTCCCTTCGACGTTCAGTAGTGATATTGGCCTGAACTGGCTAATGTCACTTGAGTTTTGCTCTTTGGGGATGTACACACCATCTGCCGTCATCCACTGGCCGCTGATCTTCTGGTTTCTCCAAGCCGATCGCAGCAGCCTGTGGAGCCACTCCAGCACCTTGGGACATTTCTTGTAAAGCTGGTAAGGTATTCCGTTTGGCCCTGGTGATGATTTGGCTCTGGCTTTGTCGACCACCTTCTTGATTTCCGCCAACGTTGGAGGCTTGCCATTGAACTGTTCCTCAGGGTTGGTTGGCCACACCAGACCTTGAATGTCGAGTGGTGCTTTGCTCTGTGGGTCAGAGTATGTTTTCCTCAGATGCTGCTCAAGAACTCCTTTGTCCACACTTAGGGTCCCAGATTTTGGCTGCTCAAACAGTGTTCTGGCAAACTGGAAGGGGTCTCTGAAGAAGCGCTCTTGTGTCTTCTTCTTTTTGCTCTTCCTCTTCCTCGCAGATTCCGCTTTGCTGAGGGCACTGTGTTTTTCTTTCAGGTCTTTCCACAGTTTTTCCAAGCCTTGTTTTTCAGCTGGCAGTGCGGTCTTCATTTGCATCTTGAGGTTTTTCTTTTGGACCCTGATCTTGTCCATCTTTTCTTGGCGTCTGGATTTCTTTGGAGGTGTTTTCTCTTTGGGTAGTTTTGCTCCATAGGCGTCTCTACATGTGGCATACACAATGTCCCCATATGTGGCTAGTTTGTTTCCAGGGTGCTTTTCCCTATCAGTGCATCGAGTCTTTGGATCGATTTTTGCATCCAGTTTCTCCCAATCTTCAGTTTCGTTTGCTCGTGGCAGGTTGAGTTTCAGGCGCCTGGCATCGAGGGCCTGTGCAAATTCCTCATCCGAACCAACAGCGTGGATGTCCTTGGCACTGTGGTTTAAATCCTGGCCTTGGTCTTCCGACGTCTTATCTGCTGATGCAGTGCGCTGCTGCTCATTCAGTGAGTCTTCACACATCCCATCTTTGTTCTGTGGATCTTCATGCCACGGGTGGTAGCGAAAACGCTTTCCACAGACACATGGATATTCCATTTGGTCCATGTTCATAGTCCGTTTGGGATTTGCAGTATGATTGGTTGAGCACGATGGATTCATCATTCTCTCCCCCTTTCGGTGAATCCTGGGAGCATTCTTTTCCTTTTATTCTTAGTAGCCACATGTTTAAGGCAAAGTGGGGAGCCAGCCACACAGAGCCCTCGGTTCTGGTCTTTCCCAGTTCCCCGGCTTTCCCGGCGTCCTCCCGGCTATTCCCGGAAGTCAATGGTTTACCCAGCATAGTAGAAAGAAACTCGTGGAGAGCGTGGCGCAGAGAGTCCTCAGAAGAGAAACCCCTTCCGGAAGTGTTTCGGCCTTATCTCCTGACCTCTGGGGGGTTGGGCCCCACCCGTCAGCACCTATTCTACCTTGAGAAATTTATTTCCTTATGAAGTTCACTTTACTTCCTCCCAACCAGCAGCTAGTTCAAATATTCAGTTGCTTCCTACACAAGTCTGTTCATATGCCCGTTATGAGTCTCCCGTCAACTTTAGAAAGTATGCTGAACTCAGCACTACAGAACATGACGCTATCCCCGTTTAAAACTGAAGGCAAAGGAAACCACATTGTCGTCGTCCTGAGGTTCAATACTATAACCGATTATTCCCTGTCACGTTACTACCCACAGCGTGCATGCTGTGTATCACGAAAGTGCCACTTGCAGGTAAACAGGGATAACACTGTGAAACACAGACGAAGCCAAGGGTAGGCAAGGCAGACTTTTCATCTCCATCTGGTTTACTTTTGCCAACACTGCCCAGTTTCTTCTATGGTGCTGATGCTGGACAGTGAAAAAAATTTTACTGATAAACATGAGCTGACAATGATCATCGTTTGCCTGCCTCTCTTCTCCAGTCTTTGTATGACATTCAAAACAAGGAAGGGCAAATCAACAGGAACTGTGTGGCCCAACACACACTTAGTGATAGTGTGCGTGACTCTGAGAAAAAGTGCGTAGCAGAAACAGATTTCCATATGACTGTTAGTGTACAAAATTTCTGAAGGCTATGAACAGGAAAATAAAACAAGCGAACGGGATTCAAAATCGATGCATTTACCCAACACAGAGCATGAAAAAATTAGAACATCAAGCACATGTGGCACACAGCAGCGCCTAGCTCACTAGCAGAGCTAATAATGCAGCAGCACACAGAATCTCGTCAACAAAACATTACACACAAATAATGGCAATTATTTGAGGAATCTCCTCCAATGGTTTGTGGTGAAGGTCAACACATCAGCTTGTACCTGGATAAAGATGGTTTGAAAGGAAAATCCTCACTAGGACCAATCGTGACTGTTGTGTTGTAAAGAAAGTTGTGAAGTGACAAATACTATGTTGAGATTGACTGTCCCAGGACTAGTTTCAAATATATTTAATTTAACCACGCTGTGGGATCCATATCACGAAGAGCGTTTGTTAAATGCCATTTGTAAAACGTGCCCGTTGTTTCCACATAAATTTCGTGTAAATGTGCTCCCTCCTCACTCCATTTCTCCCAAGCCCACAACCCTACAAAAACACCGTTCCCAATGAACACACAAAGAAGCAAAACAAAAACAACAACACCGTTCCTACACACAAACCGTTCCCCCATACCCCATTTCCTCCATAGTACCGTTTTTTTTGTCAATGGGCTTAATAGCCTACCTAAACCCAACATTAAAACCTATTCGCATTCCGAAATTTCTCGTTATATTCCTCACATTCCGCATATCGTATCTCTCCATCTCTCATTTTCGCATTCGTATTCCGTATTCAATTAATCTCCGTCATCTCAAAAACTATTTAAAACTATTCGCTAATTTCGTTAATTCTCTGTAATTCTCTCACTTCTTCCTCTACCTCCATATCGTATTCTCCGTATATCTCACTCCTCTTCTCTCTTTTCATCTCATCTATATTCTCCGTATTCATTCACATTCCTTTCTCTTTCTCTCTCTCTCTCTCTCCGGTTCTCTTCTTCTATCCTCTCTTACCGAATATCTCTTCTCGCATTCCGTGATTCTCTCTTCATCCTCTCCTATGTATATCTTCTCCATTCTCGTATCTTTCGTATTCTCTGTTCGTATTCCTCCTATTCTCATCTCTCAATCTATTTTCTCCGTATCTCTCTCTTCTATTCTCAGTATCTGCTCTCTCTCCTCTCTCCATCTCGATCTCCATCACATAATTCTCTCTCTTCTCGTATTCTCTACGTATTGTATTTTCCTCTCACCTCCTCGTATTTTTCCTCTCCTCCTCCCTCTCTCTCAATCTCCTCGAGTATTCTCCCGTAAATTCCATTCCTAAATCTCTCTCTATTCTCGTCGTATTCTCTCTCCATATTCTCTCTATTCTCTTTTTCGTATTCTCATTCTCTCGTTTTTCTCCATTTCTCTCTTCGTATTCGTATTCACTCATGTTTATCATTCCTCATTTTCGTATTCTCGTATTCTCCCTCCGTATTCTCTTCTTCCTTCTCTCATTCTCTTTCTCTCAACTCTTCTCTCTCTCCTCTTTTATTCTCTACCCTCTCACTTCTCTTCTCCCTCTTCTCACCTCCTCATTCTCTCTCTCTTATCTTTCTCCTCATTTCTCTTCTCTTTTCTCCTTTCACCTACTCTCCTTCATTTCTTCTCCTTCTCTTTCTCGCGTAATATTCTCTTCTCTCTCACCTCCCTCTTCGTATCTCATTCTCCTCCTCAATTCATCTATCTCTCCGTATTACTCTCCTTCACACCTCACTCTCTCTTTGTTATTCTCCTCGTTTTATTTTTCTCTTCTCTCTTCGTATTCTCTCCTCTCCTTCCTCTTATTCTTTTCTCATTCACTCCTCATTCTCCTCTTCTCCTCTATTCCCTCTCCTCTCTCTTCTCTCATTCTCCTCATATTCTCTCTCTCTCACCATTCATCTTTCTCTCATACTCTCATCCTCTCGTTCTCATTCTCTCACAATCTCGACCCTCGTCTCCATCTCCCTCCTCAATTCTCTTCATCTTCACATTCTTCTCTATTCTCTCATCTCATCTCTCAATTCGTCTCAATCTCATTCTTCCTCTCCTCCTCCAATCTCCTTAGTATTCTCTCTCTCTCTCTATTTCTCCATCAATCTATTCTCCCTCTTATCTTTTCTATCTCTCCTCTCTCTCACCTCCTTCTCCCTCTCTCATCTCTCACTCTCCTCCATCATCTCAACCTCTCTCACACGATCTCATTCTCTCATCCTCTCTCTGCGTATCTCTCTCTCTCTCTTCATCTTTCTCTCATCTCCATCGTATTCTCATCTCTCACTTCTCTCTCTCACTCAAACTATCTTCTCCTCCTCTTCTTCCCGTATTCTCTCACTCGCTGCTCCACTACTCTCTTCTCTCTCTCTCCTCGGTGCAGTCACCTCTCTCTCTCTCATTCTCGCCTCTCTCGTTCTCTCTCTCCTCATCTCTCTCTCTCTCTTCTTTCTCTTTCCCTCTTCTCTCTCCTCAAAAAAAAACACAAAGAAAAAAAAAAAACAACACACAACACACACCCCACACACACAACACAACACCACAACAACACAACACCACACACACCCCCAAAACAACACACAACACACACAACACACACACACAAACACACACAACACAAACACCACAACAAACAACAACCAACAACCACAAACACAAACACACAAAAAACAAACACACACACACACAACCCAACACAAACACAAACCACACACAAACAAACAACAATAACCCACACCCACAACACACCACACAAACAAACAACACACACACAACACAAACCCACAACACACACACACAACACAAACACACACACAAAAACCACACGAACCACCCTCCCCAAACCCACAACACACACACACCCACAACACACAAACACCAACACAAACAAACCCAACAAACAACCCACAACAACCCCCCCCACGACACACAACACCACACACACCCCACACAACACACACATCACCACACACAACAAAACCCACACCAACACAAAAACAAACACAACACAACAACAACACAAAACCCACACACACAACACACCCAACAACAAACACAACAACACAAACAACCAAACAACCAACAACAACAAACCACACAACGACAACACCACCTCCAACACACACACAAACACAACACCACACACACCACACACAAAAACAAAACACACAACACCAACACCCAAAACACAAAACAATTTAAAAAACAACAACAACCTAACAACACCAACAAAACAAACCCACACCCCACAACAACACACACCACACACAACACAAAACCCAACACACAACCCCACCCCCCACAACACCAACAAACAACACAAACCCACACCACAACACCACAACCAAACCCAACCCACACGGGAAACAAAACAACAAACCACAAAAACCAAAAAACACACAAACAAACCCAAAAACAACAACAACAAAACAACAAAAACAACAAACTAAACAAAAACCAACACACCCACAAACACAACACAACCACACCCCACACACAAAATACACACACAACCACACCCCCACAAAAAACACAAAAACCCACACACACACACACAACAAACAACAAACACACACACAACAACAACACCCAACAAAAACCCCAACCCACACCCACAAACCAAAAACACCCACCCAAAAAAACCCACCAACAAACAACACACACACACAAACACAAACAAAACCCCCACAACATAAAAACAAAACATACAAACCCCAAAAACACACACATTACACAAAAACAACCCCCAACACCCAAAACCACAAACAACAAAACACAAGAAAACCACACCAAAACCCACACACAAAACAAACAACCAACAACAAATCCCAAAAAACCACACAACACCCAAACACCAACCCACAAACAAACAACAAAAACCAAAAAACAACACAACAAACAACAAACCAACCAACAACAACCAAACCAACAAAATAAAAACAAACAACCTAAAAAACAAACAAACCACCATAACAAGCAACAAACCAACCAACAACACAAAACAAAAACCCAAAAACCAAAAAACCACAACCCAACATAATAAACACAATCGAAACATGACAAAATCACAACAAAAACACACCAAGAACAAACGCCCAACCCAAAACACATAACACTACTATAACCAACTAACATAACCACAACAGACAAGCTACACCACACAATGCATGGCATACTCAACCACCCAAAACACAAACACAAACAGCTACTACAACAAACAGCAAACACACACAAACGAACTGGTACAACGAGAACACAAATAAATAACACCAAAACAACACAAAGCACAGACTAAGTACACCACCGAACACACATCCGCACATATGACACAACATCAAGCGAAACACACACACATAGGAAAGAAAAACAACACAACAACCATCCTCGAAACAACCCACAAACAACGGCACAAGACACCAGCACCAAAACAAAACCCCCCAAAAAACCCCCAAAAAAAGGGGCCCCCAAAACCCACCCCCAACAAACAAAACCCCCCCAAAATCCCCCAAAAAACCCCAACAAAAAAAAAAACCCCCAAAAAAAAACCCCCAAAAGGCCCCAAAAAAAAAAAAACCCCCCAAAAAAAAAAAAACCCAACCCCAACAAAAAGGGGGCCCCAAAACCCAACCCTAAACCAAAAACCCCCAAAACAAAACCCCCTACCCCAAACACCTAAACCCCCTAAAAAAACCCCAAAAAAAAAATTAAAACCATCAAAATTTCCCCCAAATAAAATTAAAAAAAAAATTACCCCTAAAAATCCGGGGCCCCAAACCAAAAAAAACCTTTGGGGGGACCCAAAAAACCCCCAAACCCTCCCTAAAACCCCCCCCAAACCCCCAAAAAAATAAACAATCCCAAAAAAAAAAACAATCACAAAAACCTAACCCAAAAAACCCCCCAAAAAACCCCCCCCCCCAAAAGAAACCCAAACCCCCACGAAAAAACCCAAAAATCCCAAAACCCAAACAAGCCCCCCCCCAAAAAAAACACCAAAAAACCCCACGAAACCCCCAAAAAAAAAAAAAAACCCTTTTAAAAAAAGGGCCCCCCCCCCAAAAAAAATAAAACAAAAAAAAAACCCCCAAAAAAAAACCCCCACACCAAAACCCCCCCCCCCGGGGAAAAAAAAAAAAAAAAAAACCCCCAACCAAGGACCCGGGGCCCCCCCCCGGTACCCCCCCCCCAAAAAAACCCCCCCCCCAAAATTTTAAAAAGGGAAAAAAAAAAAAAAAAACCCCCCCCTAAAAAGGGGGAAAAAAAAAAAAAACAAAAAAAAAACCCCATAACTTTCCCCCAACCCCTTTTTTTTTTTTTTTTTTTTTTTTTTTTTTTTTTTTTTTTTTTTTTTTTTTTTTTTTTTTTTTTTTTTTTTTTTTTTTTTTTTTTTTTTTTTTTTTTTTTTTTTTTTTTTTTTTTTTTTTTTTTTTTTTTAAAAAAAAAAAAAAAAAAAAAAAAAAAAAAAAAAAAAAAAAAAAAAAAAAAAAAAAAAAAAAAAAAAAAAAAAAAAAAAAAAAAAAAAAAAAAAAAAAAAAAAAAAAAAAAAAAAAAAAAAAAAAAAAAAAAAAAAAAAAAAAAAAAAAAAAAAAAAAAAAAAAAAAAAAAAAAAAAAAAAAAAAAACAAAAAACCACAACACACCAACACAACCAAACAACAACACCAACACCAACCACCAAAACACAACACACACACACACAACAAAAACAACCCCCACACACCCCAAAACCACAACCAACACAACCCCAAACAAACAAAAAAAAAAAACCCCCCCCCCCCCCCAAAAACCCCCCCCCCAAAACCCCCCCCCCCCCCCCCCCTCCCCCCCCCCAAAAAACCCCCCCCCCCCAACCCCCCCCACCCCCCCCCACCCCCCCAAACCCCCCCCCACCCCCCCCAAAACCCCCCCAAAACCCCCCCCCCAACCCCCCCCCCCCCCCCCCCCGCCCCCCCCAAACCCCCCCCCAAAAAAACCCAACCCCAAAAACCCCCCCCCCCCCCCCCCACAACCCCCCCCAAAACCCCCAAAACCCCCCCCAAAACCCCCCCAAAAAAAACCCCCCCAAAACCCCCAAACCCCAAAAAAAACCCCCCCCCCAAAAAAAAAACCCCCACCCCAAACCCCAAAAAAACCCCCCCCCCCCCCCAAAAAAAAATCCCCCCCCCAACCCCCCCCCCCAAAACACAACCCCCCCCAACCCCCCCCCCAACCAAAACCCCCCCCACCCCACCCCACCAAAAAAACCCCCCCCCCCCCCACCCCAAACCCAAAAAAAACCCCCCCCCCCAAACCCCCAAAACCCCAAAAAACCCCCCCACCCCCCCCCCCAAAAACCCCCACACCAAATTTCCAAAAAACCCCAAAAACCCCCCCCAAAAAAAAACCCCAAAACCCCCCAAACCCCAAAAAACCCAAAAAAAAAAAACAAAAAACAAAAAAAAAAAACCCCCAACAAAAAAAAAAAAAAAAAAAAAACCACAAAACACCAAACAAAAACCCAAAAAAAAAAAAACCCCCAAAAAAAAAAAAAAAAACAAAATAAAAAAAAAAACCAACCAAACCAACAAAAACAAAAAACCACAAAAACAAAACAAAACAACAAAAAAAAAAAACAAAAAAAACCAAAAAAACCAAAAAAAAAAAAAAAAAAACAAAACAAACCCCAAAAAAAAAAAA
>JAMYXO010008615.1:0-10644 GCA_033310375.1 Conus canariensis
AAAAAGTAAAGAAAAAATTTAGGCCAGGAAGGAAAATTTTTAAATCCCCCTTTTCATGGCCCAAAGGGTGTAAAGGGGTTGGGGGAGGGGTGGAGTTTTTAAAAAAAAAATTCGGCCCGGGAAAAACAACCTTGACCCGTACAAAGGAAAAATTAAATTAAAAAACCTGCGAATGGAGGGAAGTCTAAAACTATAATTGATCTTTTAGGGTTTTTCCCAAGGCAGAATGAACGCTGAACAGGGAAGGAAAAAATTCTGACCTCTTTTCGGAAAACTTGAATGACGCGGGACTAAGTTTGATAGACTCACAGGTTAAACCCAAAACAGACTCCCTACATTTTCTTTTGCCCCCTTACAAGGAAAAATTGCTATCCTAAAGAAAAGAGGAAATTAAAAGGGCGACGTTTTTATGGAGAGGATTTTCCACTCGGTCGCGAAATTAGACGGGGCCCTTTCCCCCCCTGAAGAGAGCAACCCGGGGGAAAAAAAGAGAAAACGATATTTTTGATCACCCTTTTTTGGGGTAAAAATATTTCCAAATGATCAAGGTAACTAAAAGACCCCGAAGGGGGTGGCCGGCCACGTGGGGAAAATTTTCTCAACACGGGGGACAAGTGAGGGACCACAAAACATACCCCGGGTAAAACCCTGTCACTGGTTGGCAGTGGCAGGGGTGAGGGGTGTTTGTGGGTCAGGCGGTGAGCTTGTGCAATGGCTGAAAACCGTGCAGGAAAAAAAGGGACGCGGAAAGTCAGATGTAAATAAACCGTTCTCCTTTTTGGGTTAGGATGTGAAAGGCTTATTTTCTAAACTTACTGACCATGATTTTCGCCTTTTTTTTTTAAAAATTTGATTTTGTGTTTTTCACGAAACATTCATGGAAGAGTGTCGTGCTGATTTTTTTGGGTTGGCATGTGTATTTTTGAACCCCCTTTAAACTTCAAAACAAGGAGAAGGTCGGGGGGTAATTTGCTTGATAAAAAGGAGTTCTCCTCCTTTTTTAAAGACATTGATGTTGACATGAAATTTCTTTGTCTTTTTGATTGATAAAAAACTATTTGGCCTAGAAAAAGATTTCTATATTTTGTTTTTTTACCTACCAACCTAAAGGTTCCCCCTTTTTTAAACCCATTTTGAATTATAGGGGATAAATTGCTCGAAAATGTCTCTTTCTTTTGTTACTTTCCAGAGATGTTTTTGTTATTTTGAATGGTGATTTAAATAGTAAACCTAAAATATTTCACAGGATATTTCGGAAATAATAAAACGATAAACGTAGACAGCCTCCTCTTAGTTTTAACCGGCACTCTCAAGACTGCATTTTAAACAACAAAGGAAAAGGGTTTCTGAATGTAGCACTGCTTTTGATCGGTTATTCTTAACGGAGTTGTAAAGGGACCTTGAAGGTCACCAAACATTTCGACTCGGATGCAGCTTTTGACTTTTTATTCAAAATTTCTAAGATTTATTTGCCTTTTTTTGATTCACAGGAAAAGTGTTTTAAACGCTTGACTCTGAATTTACCTGGTCACCATTTTGGTTTTTTCCTAAAAAAAGTATGTGCAGCCGCAACCTTGAACAGAAATATGCATAGAAAAATTGAAGGAATGATAAAATGCAGTTTGTTTCAAATATATTATTAGTGTAAATCAAAACAAAGCTAAAAGTGCAAGCATTTATTAGATGTAGTAAATCGAGCGCTGAACTTTTTAAGCATGCTAAAAGAAAGGCTGTTTGTAGAAAAAGAAATTTAAATTTTGGAAAACAGAAAAAATCGACGATTGGGATGATAAAGAATGGATACAAAAAGAAATCAAGGAATTTAAAATTTCGAAAAGCCCGCACTTTTAAAAAAAGAAATGGGACGCTTATACAATTGCTAGACGGGAGTATAAACCATTTTCGAGGAAAGAGAAAGTGTTCAAAAATCTTTATTAAAAAAACCGTTTCATCATAAAGTGCCAAAAAGGGAATTTTGGAGTAAAACCGCGAGTTTTCGGCCCAAAAGAAAACCCAGAAACAGTATTACCTTGACATGGTTTTAGCATTTCCAAACCTTTTTAATCAAAGTTGAAACACACCAATTTGAAGAATGTTTTTAAAGGCAGTGGTGATAAGAACCGACCAATCACACAAGAGGAAACATTACACTAGAAAAAATGAAAAAATCGAAGGAGCGGCCCTGACGGCATTTTTGGTGAATTAATTTAAACAAATTTCTAACCAGGTGGAAAATTCTTTTTTAAAAATTTTTTAAAAATATTTTTTGATAGTGGTACGTTTCCGGATAACGGAAATAATCAATTTTTCGCCATTTTATAAGAAGGGCGAGTTAAAAAAACCCGCAATTAAGAGGGATTTCCCTATGTGAAAAGGTAAAAATGTTGGAATATTTTTAACATAACTGCGAATGGTAGAAGAAAATAAAAATCACGGGGATCATCAAGCAGGCTTTTAAAAAAAAGGGTTTTTCACATTGATCAAAAGTTTACATTGCTGCACTTGTACAAAAACATTTTCTTATAACAGAAAATTATATGTAGCTTTCAAGACTTTTGAAAAAGCTTTTTATTTGAAAATAGAAAATCTTCGTGGGGCCAGTCGCATAAAAAAGGATTTGAGGGGAAAAGATAAGTGTATTTGAAATATGATAGAGTAAAAACCCGGGTCCCTGGGACGAAAATTTCAGAAAATTTAAACAACTTTCAAAAGGAAAAAACAGGGGGGACGCAGCCCATTTTTTTTTCTTTGTTTATTAAAAGAGTTAGCAATTAAGTAATTAAAATGGGAAACTGGTGCTCACTTCGCTTGAAAGCTTTTGAATTGTTTTACCTTTTTTTTGGGTGATGAAGTTATTTTTTGGGCAAAACTGTTTAGGGGTTTCAAAAGCAACTTTTAGTTTACACCGTGCTGCTAGATATCTGCAAAAAAAAGTGAATATGGATAAAAGCAATATTATAGTATTCCGTAAAGGTGGATATTTAAGTGCTCGAGAAAGATGGTTTGTATGACGGTAATCCTATGCCAGTTGTCAACGCCTATAGATATTTGGGTATTTTATTCTCAACTCGTTTGAGTTTTGTTGGTGCATGCAAAGACCTGTCAATAAGGCTAAAAATGTTTTGATTTGTATCATGAAAAAGTTACATGTTCTTAACAATTCATCTTTTACATTATTTATCAAACTTTTTGATACCCAGGTTCAGCCAATCGTACAATATGGCTCTGAGTATGGGGATTAGATAAAGCGGCTACTTTCTGTGAATCGGTCCATGTTTTCGCATTGAAGAAGTTTCTAGGAGTTTGATAGACGTACTCCAAATGATCTATTTATGGCGAAACTGATCGATTTCCTATTTACATTGTCTCTGCCGTTAAATGTATCCGATACTGGCTGAAGTTACTTTACATGGATGATACCAGAATACCTCGTAAAGCGTATAATTTGTTGTATGATTTAGATACTAAAGGTAAAAGTAACTGGGTGACAAAAGTGCGACTCTGTTTGTTTGAATATGGATTTGGATTCGTCTGGTTTGAACCCAAAGGGGAGTCGAGAATAAAAAGGCTTTTACAATTTTTTCCCGCCAGCGACTGGGGGACTGCAGTTTGGCAGAAATGGTTTTTACCATTTTCATAATAGTGATAGGTTTGTTTTTTTATGGGAAATTTTTTTCATATCTCATAACTTAAAAAACCCTTATTTGAACATAGATATAGAAACATTTAAAGCATGTAAAAAAAAAAAAATTTAGAATGGGCAAATCAGAATTGGGCTTGTCTTTAAAATCTTAGATATCGAACGCATAATGTTTGGGATTTAAATTTTGTCCTTTATGTAGAGAGTCGGGGGAAACAGAAATACTTTTTTGTTCAAATGTTTGCCAGCTCTCAGAAACATCAGAAAAAATAAAAAAAAAGCCTAAATATTAAAGACAGCCATTTTTTGTTTAAATTAAACCTACTTCTTTTCTTCCACCCCCCCTGCTTTGGGTTTCTAAACTTTTTTCATTGTTTCTATACAAAGCCAAAAATTTTGGAGGAAAGTGTTTCTTCTTAAAAAAGGGTGACAACGATTTGCTTTTGTTTCTTTATTATTATAATTTTTTTTAAATTTATTGTGCGTTTATGTTCACACCCCCCTTCGTTGGGGCCATGGCCTTTTACAAAAAAATTTAAAATCTGAATCTAAATCTGAATCTGAATCTCTCTCTCTCTCTCTCTCTCTCATTTAATTCATGTATCATTTTTGACTCTCTTGGACCTATCTGCTGCCTTGACACTATTGACCACTCTACCCTCTTTTTCCCCCCTAAAATCACTTTTTTGGGGTTGATACACAGCCCTTGAGTTGGTTTCATTCCTACATCACTGATCGTCAAACAATTAGTTTCTGTCAAGGGGGCCTTCTTCTAATCCCTCTTGTCTGCCCCTACGGCGTGCCAAAAAGGATCTCCCCTTGGGGCCCTCTACCTTAAATTCTCTACCTTACCTTTTCCCTCTTCTATCATCCAAGAACACCAACTTCAGCATCTTTCCCTTTCTTTTGAGACAATAAAGGTAGGGTCCTGGGCCCCTCTCCCGAACTTCCCCTCAGATCCAAAACACCCAGCTTTTGTACCAACCTTAAAAGGGCTGGATGACCCGAAACAAACAAAAAATAAATGAAGAAAAGGGGAACTGATCCTGATCACCCCACCAAAACTTCAAAACCACCCTTTTGGTTTCCCACTTCCATCAAAATTTTGACTCACCTATCACTCTCTCTTTATTCTGGCCCCCAACCTCGGTTTTTAAATCTTGATCAAACCCGTCCTTCCAACAGCAAAAACAGCAATGTCTGTCGGGACCCTTTCTTTTTTGAACTCCGCCGAATTGCCCTTTTATTCGCCCCTCTTCTCTCAGAAAACACCAACAAAAGCTCTTGTCTGCGCATTTGTTTTTATCCCCCTGGTTTTTAAAATGTAACCCCCCTTTTTTTTCGGGGGCCCCTCCATCCACAACAAACTTCAAAGAGTTTTAAAACCCTGCTGCCCGTCTCATCTTCCGCACTTCTAAATATAACCATGTTAACCCCCCCGCCCCCCCTCTCCCCACTGGCCCCTTTTCACTAAGAAAACCTCAAGAATTTCCTCTCTCTGCTTCAAATCTATCGTTTTTCCTTTCCAAATCTCACCCCACCTTTTTCATCTTTAAAAACCCCCCCTCTCGACTTTTTCGGGTTTCCCCTGTGACACTTTTAACTACATAAACCCCACGTTTGCACTAAAACCTTTGGGCAACGTTCCTTTGCCATCAACCCAAAACCGGGAAACAATTGCCCCCTCCTCAGATAAATCACCCTCACGCCCACATTTAAGCCCCTTTTTCCCAAAAAAAACCTTTTTCCAAAGGGAACTTCGTCTTCCCCGTGGGCCCCAAAAGTTTTCAATGTTTGGGGGGGGATGTCTGCTTTGTTTTTGCGTTTGTGTCTGTGTGAGTGTGGGGGTTTGCGTGTATGCATGCTTGGGGGTTTTTGTCCTTTCTTTGGTTTTTTTTTTCCTTTTTTTCTGATGATGTTTTAAATTGTGGGGGTTTGAAAGCGTTGTATATTTTAAACGCCTAGGGGGGTTTAATTGATTAGGCTTTATAAATGTTCAAAAATAATAAAAAATAATTCATCAAATTAGTCGCAACAGATCATTTTAAAAAGTCCCTTTTTTTAACAGCCCGGGCCCCTCTCCATGGGCGACGTAAAAGTATCAATTTACCACAAGCGCACGGACAAAGGGTCATTTTCTCTGCTCAAATTTTTGGGTTTTTATCACCCCTCTACACTGGGAAGGGCCGAAAACTGTACGTAATATAAAAAAAAAAAAAAAAAAAACAACACAACACAGTGTCTAAATTTTTATAAAATTCACGAGTATTGAAAATGTCTATGTTTGGGGCGTGTTCCAATGACAAGGCAAGAAGTGGTGATTTCCCATGTACAAAGTACTTGATTCTCCCTATGGCTAATTCAAGTCTTCAACCTTAACATGAGCCACTGACGAACCCCTGGGTTTGATTTTTCCTCTATGTGGGTGATATCTGGTACCCCCCCCCCCCCCCCCCCCCCCCCCCCCCTTCGTTTTTATCCCTATTTATACGGCTGAACTCCCTACGTCTGATCTTTCAGCTGTTAGGGGTGTGCGTGACGCACTCCTCTCCCCGATCTTTAGTTTTTAAGAGCGAACGTGACGAGCTGGTGGTTTTCTGTCTTTGTTCTACAACGGGACACCAACGACCCCCTTTTTTCTACTTTCATCTAAGCGGGGGATACTGACGAACCCCCCCCCCCCCCCCCCCACTGTCTGATCTTTCATCAAGACGGGGGAACGTGACGACCCCCCCCCCCCCCCCCCCCCCTTTCCCCTTCTACTTTCATCTAGACGGGGGAACTGACGACCCCCCCCCCCCCCCCCCACACACACACTGTCTGATCTTCACAAACGGGGGAAATGACCACCCCCCCCCCCCCCCACTGTCTGACTTCACAAGACGGTGATACTGACGACCCTCCCCTCCCTCTTTCTGATCTTTTATTTAAGACGGGGGATACGTGACGACCCTCCCCCCCTCGTCTATCTTTCATCTAAGACGGGGGGATACTGACGACACCCACCCCCATACTGATCTTTTATCTATGACGGGTGATACGTGACGACCCCCCCCCACCCCCCTTCCCCCGTCTATCTTTTATCTCAACGGGGGGATACTCGACCTTTCCCACCCCGATCCTCCACTTTTAGAAATGAAACTAAAGAGCCCGGGGTTTTTTTTTTTTTGATCTTCCTTTTCAAACGGTGATGATACCAACGATCCTAAAACGCTGATCTTTCAGCAACGAGGGTTGATACCTGACGACCCGGCCGTCTCCCCTGCGGCTTTGATGGGCAGCAAAATCAAACGAAAATCATCTCTACAATCACCATCACTACCGGATCAATTTGGTTTTCTGCGGGGGGGGTTTCTTTGTCCACGCCAGCGAACGAGACAAATTTGATTGACGGCGTCACGCAATTCTGCCAGACATCAGTCGATTGGTTAAGGCGTGATTTTTCATGGGGGGGAAACAGAATAAACCATTGATCGATGCGTGTTTTGCAGAGAGAGAGAGAGAGAGAGAGAGAGAGAGAGAAAAGAGAAAAAGAGAGGAGAGAGAGAGAGACAAAGAGAAACAAAGAGAGACAAAGAAGACAAAAGGCCAGCCGGGCAAAACAATTTTTCAATCTTTTTTTTGTCTTTATTTGTGGGGACAACAGGGAGCGATCCTTTCCAGACATAAACAAAACTTTTCGTGGCTGCGACTGGGTAAATGAATACAGCTTCCGTGGGGGAATACTGAGAGAGAGAGAGAGAGTGAGGAGAGAAGAGATTTTAAAATAACAGACGAAGATGATAACAGAGAGAGAGAGAAAGGGGGAGAGAGAGAAGAGAGAAGAGGAGGAGAGAGACAGAGACAAGAGGGAGGGAGGGGACCGAGAGAAAGAGAGAGAGGGAGGGAGGGGGACAGCGAGAGAAGAAGAGAGAGAGAGAGAGAGAGAAAGGAAGAAAGAAAGAGAGGAAGAGAGAGGGGAGAGAGAGAGACAGGAAAGGAGAGAGAGGGGGGGGGAGGGGGGGAGAGACAGGTTTGTGTGTATCTGAAGGAGGTTCTTTTAAAAATACACCTAACCAAGGCTCGGCGATCTCGGTGTACTTTTTCATGAGGCAAACGGGAAAGCAAAAACGCCGAAGACACACCCGGTAGAAACAGAAGACAACTGCCGGATTAAAGCCCGCTATTTGTTTCAGCAACCCAACACCACGGGCCTGGCGTCCAGGGAAGGGGGAGGGTTGCAGTGAAATGTGGATCCGGAGACACAGACTGGCTTTTTACTTGCTGCCATTACACATTTCACGTTGTTTAGTGAACAGGGTTCGACGAAGGTCAAAATACAAAAGGCAAAAAGACAATTCACAGAGGAGAGAGAGAGAGAAGGGGAGAGAAAGAGAGAAGAAAGGGGGAGAGAGAAGAGAAAGGGGAAGGGGACAGAGAAAGAGAGAGAGAGAGGAGAAGAGAAGAGAAGAGGGGGAGGGGTACAAGAGAAGAGAGAGAGAGAGGGGAGGGACAGAGAGAGAAGCAGAGAGAGAAAAAGAGAGAGAGGAAAAAGAAGAGAAAGGGAAAAAGAGAGAGAAAGGAAGAGAGAAAGAAAATGAGAGAGAGAGAGAGAAAGAAGAGAGCGAGAGAGAGAGAGAGAGAGAAGAAAAAGGAGAGAGAGAGAAATTTCCCAAAACACGGCCAAAGCTAGGAAGTAAATTCTGCGAGGTACCATTTTACCGAAATCCCAATACCCTGACGTTTTAAAAAATCGCCCCGCTTCCACGCACAAACATCGGAAACCGGGAGGGCTGTAGAAAGGACGCGGGGTCAGCGGTTGAGCTTCCCGTTCGCCGCGCCCGACCTGCGATTTTGAAACCCCCATTAAAAAAAAATTGCCGTTTCGCTGTTCCCCGTATTAAAAAGTTGTTGTTCTGGAGGGAGGGGGTAGTGAAAGAACGTCCCCCACCCACCCTCCCAGAATGGAAATCTCGTCTGCCATATGACCTTTGGTGTTCAAAGTTTAAAAGGTTAAAGTGCAAAAACATATGCCTGAGGAGGTGAACTGTGGAGAATAAAGTGCCCAGGGCACGGCAACACGGACGACGGAGCTCACCCCCCCCCCCCCCCCCCACCATCCCCCCCCCTCTCCTAAACCTTGCTGAATGTAATTTACAAAACTATTTCGGTAAAACACAAGGCAAAACCCTTGATGTCATTATTTTCCCTAGAAAACGACCCCCTTGAAAACGACATTCTCGAACGGGAAAACCCATTTGTTTTTTGTTGATTTGGTTCAATGTCACAAGCACCAAAGTTTGGTTAAAAAAGAACGCGCTAAACAAAAAGTCAACGACGGGGTTTTTGGGCACACTAAACAGTTTTTGTTTTTCACGCTGAAAAGGCCTTTATTTCTGGTATCTGATACAGCCATTGTGCCATCGAAAAGATGACTCGATGAGCATGCATACCCTTTATAGTCAATAAGATTAGGGGAAAAAAAAATTCTTGGGAAAAACACTCCTTTATAACATTTTCACGGTCACGTGCTATAGAGAAAAAAGGTCGCTATCAAAAAGCATCCCATAAAACCAACGACTTAAATGGGATAACAGAGGGTCTTTAAACAACACTTCAAAAACAAGCCGCAGTCATTTGCTGTTGGATAAAAAAAAGTCTTTGGCGCACCCAAAATTTTGAGGCATAAAGTTGCACACCGGGTAAAAGATACGTTTGTGAAAATGCATTCTCACACATCTAATCAAGATTTTGCTGGGGCCTGGCGGGGTGACAGGCTTTTGTAAACAACGTTCCAAGACACGTGAAATCAGATAATGTGCCCCAAACCGTCTTTTGAACACAAACTTCGCTCCCCAATCCCATAGATCTTTTTAAAGGGAAGGGGGTCCCGTCTGCTAAATTTTCCCTTTTTCTTACCAACTGCTGTGATCTCCGCACTGGGCACGCATTAGATATATTCTCGAGACATCTCTTACAAAGGCTGACGACAAAAAAAACAAACAGACAAAACAACAACGCTCCCCAACACAACAAAACGCTACCCCAACAGACACACATCATGTACTGCCACCTAATCCACCCCTCCCCAATCCCCATCCGTTCTGTTCCCCCCGCCCCCATAAACCCAGACTAGATCAGACTCTGAACAACCCCACCACCCAAAACCAGCCCACCCCCAAACCCCCCTCCCCCCACTCCCCCCCAACCCACCCCTTTCTTTTTCAAAGACATCTCCTTTACAAACTGAAGGAGAAACGCCAAAACAAGGGCGGCCACAGAACCGGTCAATCGCGCCCTGTCCCTACATCCCAAAAACTGGGGGTCCCCTTTCCCCCAACCCCCCAGGGGTGCCCCCAGAACCCATCCCACTGGGCCGGCCCGTCTTGGGGCCGACAGGGGTCTGGGTCGATGGGCCCCCCCTGACAAAGGGGTTTTAAGAGGAAAGGGTTTGAGACGGCGAGGATGACGGTGGGGGAGGGAAGTTGTGACGAAAATACCCGAGGAAGAATTTTTTTTGGAAAACTTTAAACACAAAATGCCAGGTGATGGAGGGGGGGAGTGGGGGGGGGGGGGGGGGGGGGGGGGGGGGGAGGGGGGGAAAATACTGGTTTTGTTAATTCTGTTTTTTTTGTCTTTGGTCCCAGCTTGCCGGGCTCTCGTTTTGGGGGGGGTTGTGGCCTTTGAAAATTGGCACAGGGGAAAGCATTGTCTTTGTGTGTCTGAAAACTCTTTCTCTCTCCTCTCTCTTCTCTCCTCCTTTTCCCGTTTGAAATATAGTCTGTGGGTGTGCGTGCGTTTCGTGCGTTTTCGTGGGGGCGTGCGTGCGTGGTGTTGGGTTTTTGTGTGTGTGGGTGGTTGTGTTGGGGTGTGGTTTTGGGGAGAGAGAGAGAGAGAGAGAGAGAGAGAGACGGAGAGGGAAGAAGAGAGAGTGAAAAACGCAGTCTAAATCTGAATAATTTTTTATCCGTATCACATTTTAACGACTCAGCTCTCACTGGCAGTGCGGCAAAACCCCTTTCAGA
>JAMYXO010008616.1:0-10644 GCA_033310375.1 Conus canariensis
AAGTGTAAAGTGAGAACTCCCGTGGGGTGCAGTGGGAAAAACCGGCCAGAAAGAGTGGAAAACAACTTTCCCCGCTGAAAGGGGCCGGGGCGGGCATCCTTTCCATTCATAAACCTGGGGGGCCGGGGGGAGCGCCCCGGGCAGGGACGTGTACCGATGACTTACTCCGGGGAAAAGTTAAAAGGCGTTTACTGCGAGAACCGATTTTCCAGGCTGCGGGAAGGGAAAAAGGAGGGATTTTGTGCTGCCCGGTTTTCCCCGGGCTGCGGGAAAGGAAGGGGTTGGTTTTTCCTGAAAACCCGGGGGTTGTGGGGGAAAAAAATTTAAAGAGAGCCCAAAAATTTAACCCCCAAAAATTTTCAGTCTGACGGCAAAATGACCAAAAGAACAGAAATTAATTTTCCCAATAAATCATTTTGATCACACAGAATTAACAGAGACTGAAATGAACTTTACAACAGATAAAGATTTCCCCCCATGACCAAAAGAAATGAATGAACTTTAAAACTTCCCCCATAACTGACAATCATTTTGCTTTTTTTCTCGAAACAGCGGGATCCCCTTTTGGGGAGTTGAAAAAATTCAAACTGAAACCCCTCGGGAAAATCGAAAAAAGAATCAAATCGTCTATAAACACCTTTTTGCCCAGCAAGACACCACACAATTTCTGCCCAAATTTAAGGGGTGGAAAAAAAAGGGGAAAGAATACAGAAAATGGGGGAAAAAAAAATTTTGGAAAAAAAATTTCCTTGGCCTTCCGGAAACGAAAAAATTTTCTGCATATTAAAACTCATTTCCTTTGCCAATTTTCCACATACACAAATTTTTTCAAAAAAAAACTTTCCCTTTCCCCAATGCCCCACATTTTGTGACTTTCAAAATTTTTGGTTTCCAAGTGACAGATCCCCCAGTAAAAAAACCAAAGCAAATCTCGTTTTAAAAGGAAACTGAACATTTTTGGAAACCTTTCCCCACATCATCTTTTCATCTTATTTTGAAAAAATTTCCCCCTCACCCTGAAAAAACCAAACCCTTTGGGAAAATGTTGACAAAAGGGAAACAACACCCCTTAGCACAGACATAGGGGGGAAAAATTCAAAAGCTGGTATTTGCAATAGCAGTCTTTAAAAAAGTCCCTTTGTGAAAAATTTCCCCAAACAAAAACCCGACCTGTTCGGTGCAAGTTTTAGTGAAAATTTCCCGGGATGGGGGGTGGTAACAGCGGGAAATCATGACACCACAATTCCACACCGGGTTGTAAAACGGTGGTAGGGGGGGAAACTGAAAAAAAACTGGTTAAGGCCTAAAACCTTCCCATGCATTGCACCCCTCTCCATCCCCATTACGGGCAAGGTCTAAACAACAATTTTTTTGGAAATTTTGAAATTAGAGGTAATCTGTGCCCGAGCTAGCTAACATTCAACAAAATGACCTGCTGTAATTTACAAAACAGACCCTCCCTTGGGGTGCCCAAACAATTTTGCCCCCAGGCAGCTTTTAAAAGTTCAATCAGAGAAAAGAAAATTTCCAAAAACATAGGTGTAAACAAGCTTCCGGAACACACGTCCCACAACCCAAAAATTATCCCGGTTGGGACTTTTAAAAAGAAATAATTTTTACAGTCCCCAAAATCTGTTTTGCTTGACCCATAAAATGAAAACGCAATTCCTGTCTGCAAAAAAAAGACATTCCCTTTTTTTTTCCCCTGAATTTTTTCCCTTTTTTCAGAACAGGCCTTTTTTCCCGCATGGGCCCCCCCCTTTCCCCCTTCTAACAAAGGGATTAATTCAAGACTATGCAAAAAACACTCTGAAAAATCAAAAGATGACCCAACTTTTCAATGGAAACACACATAAACAAAACCTGATTTGGAAAAAAACAAGTGAACCCCAAAGCTGAAAGGGCCCCCAAAATATTTTTCCCAAAAGGGTAAACCAAAAAACAAAAAAATTTTTTTAACCGGAAAAAAAGACATTTAAACTAAAACTGGGGCAAAGCCATGAAATAACCCCGTAAAACCATTTTTGGGGACAACTGCAAAAAAAAAACACAAGACATACCATGAAAATTTTGGGTCTGGAGGGGAGGGGCAAAAGCAACAGGAAAAGGATACTTTTCAAAAGCATCATGTAACTGGGTTTTTGG
This sequence comes from Conus canariensis, assembly GCA_033310375.1. Lineage (NCBI taxonomy): Eukaryota > Metazoa > Mollusca > Gastropoda > Neogastropoda > Conidae > Conus > Conus canariensis. The sequence goes on from JAMYXO010008616.1 coordinate 2,146, forward strand.
GGTTGAAGGCAAAAATTTTATTCCCCCCAGATCCTTGCCAAACCTATTTAATTCCCTCGAAACAATTACAGTAGCAATCAAATTTACCATCAAATTAAAAAGGTAAAATTTTACTTGTTTCCCTGCAATGGAGCATTTTTGTGCACAAAAGTCATGGTTTTCCCTGAATATCACACAAATTTCCTGAAAAAAAGTCCAGAACCAAATTGGGACATCCCAATATGGATATCTTTTTCAATAAAAGACACTCATTCTTATTTTGAGTACATCCCACTTCTGTTTTCTCTGGATTAACCCCCAAAAAAAAAAAAACAATGCCCAATCAAATAAAAAAAAAAACATAAAACCCTTTCCCAAAAATATGTCCCCCCCTTGAGACGTTTTTTGGGTTTGATATTTAACCCGTTTCATTCCCTAAAAAGGGAATGAAGCTTGTTACCAGTGAACTGACCAAAAAATTTTAGATAGATCAAGTCCGGGTTTTTCTTATTATCATCTTACTTTTTTTACTCTTACATTTTTTCCTTGAAAACGTCATGACCTTCACCCTTTATCAACCCCCGCTCTAGGGCCCGACGCACACCCAGTTTCAAAAACTGGCAATAATTCCTAAAAACCCCAACGGGTTAAAACCAAAAGGGATAGCTTTATTTCCAGCTCAACAGATTTCCCATTTCTAAACCTTTATGGGCTTTTATCGGTTAAAAAGGGATGGCATGTTTTCCCTTTTCCCCAGAACCCCTTGTCACCACAAGTTTGCAGACAAGTGTAGTTGCCTTTTTTGGCCCTGAGTATTTTTTTCTTGACGTTTTGGGTTTCAATTTTCCCTTTTGCCCATTACTTTTTGGTACGAACCTTTTTTTAAAATTTTATTTTTAAAGGTACTTAAATTTTTCACTATTTGGCCCAAATCATTTACTACTTTATGGATTTTTTTCCTTTTTTCGGGTTCCCTGTTTAGTATTAGATCTTTTCTTAAATTTTGCTTGCTTACTGCCTATTTGATCCTAAAAGGGAAAAGGGGGGGGCCCTTTTCCCTTTTTTTTTTCCAGACTATTGAGGGGGCTCATTTTAAAAGGAAATTTTGGGGGGCCTTTTCCCCGAAAAAAAAAAAAATTTTTCCCTTTTTGGGAAAAATTTATAAAAAGCATTTAAAAATGTAAGAATATAAAAAACAAACAATATTTTCCCCTTCTCTTTTAAAGTTTTATGATTTTCCCTTCCCCCTCCAAAACCAACGGGTGCCCCCTTTCCCTCCATGTTTAAATTTGGGAAAAAAAGTAAAAAAAAATAACCCATTTTCTAAAATCCTATCAAGGAATCGTGACGGGATTTGCTTTTGGGGGCACCTTAAAAACCCCAAATCATGTTTTGAAACCCTCCCACTTTATCACTGTTCCCTCCCAAAAAATAACTGCAGAAAATTTAAAAATTTTTCAATCTAAATGTCCAATCCCCCTCAATAATCTATTTTAAAAATAAAAGCCATCCTGAAATTTTCCCTTAAACCCGGCATGATAATTATTTTCAAAAAAACTGCTTTTTTTTTAAAAATTTTCCAAACTGGGCTTTAGTCTTTTGGGTTTCACCAAACACCCGGGGCCCACCCATTTGAAAACCAAAAATTTCTCTACTTCCTTAAAATCGTCCTATCATACAAACTCTCATTAAAAATGTTTGAAATTTTTGCTGGATCATCCCCTGGTTCCAGTGATTTTCAGTTTTACAAAATCTGTTTGACTACACATCTTTTTTCCTTTTTTTCAGTAAAAATTCCCCACACCCCCCCAGGTAACCCCCCTTTTCTTAATGAGAGAAGGGGGAAACATATTTCCCAGGCCTTTCCCCATGCCCCAGGTTGCCCCATTTCACTGGCCATTTCCCCAACGAAAACGGGTTAAAAAAAACCCCTTGCCTATTTTTTTCTATGCTCAAAAAACCTTTTTTAGTTTATAAAACAAATTACAAATGCCAATAAATTGTAAATTTTTGCAAAGGCAACTGGAAAACGTACTGTGAAACATTTAAAAAAACCTGTTTTTAAATGAGAAAGAAAAGAATAAATAAATAAAGACAAGATACTCCAAAAACCCCACGCCAAATTCCCGTAAGGTTTTCGGGCCCCCCAAAAAGAAACCCAAAAAAAAACACAAATTTGCACACCCCACACCACTTCAAAACTTATCTGTTAGAAACATTCCCAAAACAGACCTCCTTTCTGACCCGGTAAGTCAAACTAACCTTTCTTTTTTCAACTTTTTAAGGGGATCAGAAAAGGTCAGAGGTTACCCCCCATTTCTCAAAGGAACGCTGAAACACCAAAAAAACATACCACCACTTTTAAACGGGCACAAGTCCCAAAACTTTTCAAATATTCTTATTCCCTGGGCTGGGAAAAATCAATATTTTTTAAACCCCTTAAAAAGCCTACACCCCCTTTGAGTGAAAATTATCCCTGGCTCTGTCCACAGAAACCCTCAGGGATCCCCCCAATCAGAAAAAAACCCCATCAACAGTACTGTTCTTTTCCATTTACACAAGATCTCTTTAAACCAAACCCTTGCCCCTCCACCCCCCCTTTTTATCGTCCTTTTTTTCCCAATCCCGGGCCCCCAGCGATAAAAAAGGTGGGGGGGCACCCTTAAACTGTCAAAGCACTAAAGAAATATCTTAAAGGGACAGACCCCCCCTCCTTGCCTACCCTTTCATAGCAGGGAAAGGCTGAGTGCCGCAACAGGCCTAGAAAAACGGGCCCTGCATTAGGCGGGTTTTTTCACTGGGGGCTTGCAAATAGGGGCCAGAAACCACTTTCCCCAAACAGCATATCTGGACATATGAACCCAGGCTCTTTCCCCCATTCCCAAAAAGGGGTCAAAAAGTGTCCCTGGGCCCCTGTCCAGCAGCAGGCTGGAAAGGGCCCAAAAGGGCAGAAAAAACATGGAAAAATTTTTTAAATGTTTATGGGTTGGGGGTGGGGGGGGCCCCCCTAATTTCTACTCACAAAAACCGATTCAGTCAATAAACAAAAATAATCTGTCTAACCGCCATTACTTGACTTGGGCCGGGTTTTTTACTTTAATTTTTGGGAATTATTTTCTAACCCAAAAAAAGGTGTTTTTTTAAATATAATGTAAAAGGGGTTGTAATTTTTCATTTTCTAGCACTTTCATCTTCATGGTTTTGGGTCCTTTTCATTTTCCTTATCCGATAGCGGGTTTTTTTTTGCGTGATTTGACCCTCTTTCTGGGAAAAAAAGCCTTAAAGGGGGAGAAGAATTAGGGTTTAAACCCCTGTACTCAGTTTCCCCCTGAAATGCAAACTTCCCCCAGATTTCAGATTCTTTTTACAGGTTTCAAAACCCCAAAAATGGGGGATTGGGGGAAAAATTAACTTATGGGGGATGTATTGAAAACCCCTATGGGGAAAGAAAATTTTGGGAGACAGTTTCACAAGAGCATGCCCTTCACTTTGAACTAAAATTTTGGGCTTCTTTGGGATATAGGTTTATTTTTGCTGTCACCAATTGTCCCCCAGACAATGACCATTTTATATGACAATCAAGTTTCCGCATGCCCAACATTTCGCAATCCCAAAGCTGATGCAAGTTGTTTTGTGTAAGGGTTAAATCTGACCCTACCTGACATGGGTCCACCCCTCCTGGCCAAATAAAAGGTCCCCCTGGTTTTCCCCCCAAAAAATCCCTACAAAAAATTTTTCACACACAATACCAATTTAAAAAGGGTCAGGGTTCGCCCTTTTCCGGGTTTTTTTTTGTCCCTGCAAAAACCCCCTTTCCACGGCACATTTTTAAAAAAAAAACCAAAAAAAGGACAAAAAAAAAAGAAAAAAACAAGTGGTTTTAGCATGGTTTGGGGAAGATGAGCCCCCGGGCCCCGTGGGGTTTCCGGAAACTGCGCCCTCCCCGGGCCCTGCCACGGGCCGCCATTTTTTTCTGAAACGCTGCCGTGGAACATCGTTTCCACTTTACCACTTCCCCAAACACCACTACCTACTTCTACTTTACTTTCCCTTTACACTCTCTTCAAATTTTTTCCACTTCTACAATAATTTGGGTCCAAAACCTCCTCTTGCCAGTGGGCGACCATCCCGTCCCTTTTCAAAACCCAAAGCAAAGCACCATTGTGAAAAATCGGTCAGTTTTATTCACTAAGTTTTCCGCCCCTTTTTTTGTGGGCCCTTTTTTCAATGAACATGCGCGGTTCCAAACCCCCCCAAAAATAGAGCCCAAAACACGTTTTGGGGCCCTGCCTGAGCTTCCAGTTTCGGTCTGTTACTCTGCGTGTCTAAAAAACGTGAAACCCCTGCTGATGGGGAAAAATTTCCCCCCGGAAATCCCCCGGAAAGGGAAAAAGGCGACCAACGTAAGTCCCGGCTACTCCCATTTCGATTTAAGTGGGGTTTTAAAACCCCAGATTATTCTACAGACCTTCCCCAAAAACATTTTTTTGTGGGGTGTGGGAGGTAGGGGGAAGGGGGGGGCCTTTTATAATGGTTTTTTTTTTCCAAGCCAAGTGGGAAAATAAATTTGGACGGAAAAGAAAATTTTCCCCACCTTCAGTGGTAAATTCCTTTTTTTTTCAAAAGCAATCCATAGATATAAAAGAAAACATTTAACCAAAAAAAGGGTAACCGAAAAAATCCCCTTTGTAAAAAAATGTTGTAAAATTATGAAGGAAAAAATTTTTGGAAAAAAGGGAAAAACCAAAGAAATGAGCAAAAACCCTTAATGATAAAAAAATAAATTCCCCCCCCCCCCCCTCCCCCCCCACCCCACACTGATATCCATCCTTTACCCTCAGCAATTTTCCCGTTTTTATCAGGGTTTTGTTTGCAAAATTTTCCCCAAAAAAAAAAATAAAACCCTTTTCATCACATTCATGTCCCCAGCAAGAGCAAATGAATCGGGAGATCTTTCATGTTTGATTTTCAAGGAAAACCAAAAATGGAAAGGGGTTTTTTTCAGAATAAAACCGGTTTTTGTAAAAAAAAATGCACTTTGGGGGGGGGGGGGGGGGGGGGGGGGGGGGGGGGGGGGGGGGGGGGGGGGGGGGGGGGGGGGGGGGGGGGGGGGGGGGGGGGGGGGGGGGGGGGGGGGGGGGGGGGGGGGGGGGGGGGGGGGGGGGGGGGGGGGGGGGGGGGGGGGGGGGGGGGGGGGTGGGGGTGGGGGGGGGGGGGGGGGGGGGGGGGGGGGGGGGGGGGGGGGGGGGGGGGGGGGGGGGGGGGGGGGGGGGGGGGGGGGGGAAGGTGTTAAACAACCCCCCCCAAACCCTTTCAGATATAATCCCGTTTTTTTTTTCTGGGAAGAGGGGTTGTATCCTTTTTTTTTTTACATGCTTTCCCGAAATTACTTTCACATAAATTTTTATTTTAAAATTTGCATCCAAACATATTTTCTGAAAATGTTTCCTTTCCCTCTAATAAGGGGCCTAAAAAACAATTTTTTTTTCCAAAAAAAAATTTCAAATTCAGGTTTAAAAATTTTGGGCCAAAATAATATGCATAGAAGGGACAGATATACCGTTTGGGAAAAAAATAAATATAAATAGTAATTTTTACTAATGTTTAAAAAACCCAAAACATCCCTCCCAAAAAAATTTTTTTATTTTCAAAGATATTAAAACAAAAATTTTTCCCAAAAAAGAATTTAATTTTTTTAAATACATTTACCCTAAAAGGGAAAAAGTATAACAAAGTATTTTGGAAATGTTTCTGTTTTCCCTCTCTAACCCCTGATTATCCCTCGGGCCATTTATTACCAAGCATGATCCATTTTAACCTCCCCATTTAAAAGAAAAAATTTTCAGTAAAAAACACAAGAAAACCCGATCTGAAAGAGATTTTTGGGGAAAAGGACCAGCTGAAAACCCTTTCCCCCCTAATCACCGGGGGGGCATCAAAATTGAAACCCTTTTTCCTCAACCTCCCCCCCAAAGGGCTACCCCGCAAACCCGAAAGTCCCAAAGAGGGGGTTTAAAAAGTGGTGCGACACCCCATGCTGAATAGCAACCCCCGCTGGTTTTTGGGGAACCCCCCGGAAAAAGGAAATTTCTCACTCTGAAACCAAACACCTTTCCGACACTGTCCTTCCCCTGTGACAAAACCCCATCACACTCCCAAAGAAGGCAAACCCAAATGATTCAATGTACTTGCCAAAAGCTTAGCTATTCCCTTAAAAAACTTTTTTGTTTTCTATAGCACTTTTCCGGGCCCAAATTCCCATTAAAATATTGGAAAAAAATTTGTGCCCACCCGCTTTTTTTTTACACCCCCAAAAAAAAACAACCCCACCCAAACTAAAAAAAGAAAAAAAAAATAAAACCCTACTGCCACCAAAGGGCCAAATGGGGTCCCCTCCTTTACTTTTTTTTTTAGACCCAAAGTCCAGGTTTATTCACGCAGGCCACAGAGGATTTTTTTTCCCCCCGCCACATCACCCCTTTTTTAAAAAAGATTTTAAATTCCTATATTTTTTCCCCCAAAAATAAAGTGGAACAAACATTCACTGAAACATAACAAACTCCCCCCAGCAGTCCCCCAAAAAAAATAAAAACAAACAAAACTGGGAGAAGCTCATTTCCACAACATAAAATTTTTTCTGAGGGAAAAAAAAAAAAAAACCTCAAAAAAAGGGTACTTTTTTCCCGTATAAATTCAATAAGATGTAATCTAATAGGTTCACATTTATTAAAAAAAAAAAAAAGAGGTGGAAAAACAAATCATCAGTAAGGGACAAAGAACAAAACGGAAAAAAACCATCAGCCCCGCAAACAAAAAAACCCATGATGTGACAACTATAACCCGAAAACAATTAATTTACCCTTACCCAGCCCGCACAGACAATAACATCATCGGAAAGGGAAAAGGGGAAAAAGTCCCCCCCAAACGAAATTGGAACTTGTGGCCCCAAACTAGCAAACCCCCGGAAATGAATTTTTTCAAACCATACCCGCAATCAGAAAATGATTTAAGCAAACCCAGGCATAATCCGAAAACATTTTTTTGGGCATATTATTTATTATGGAACCTTACTAAATTTAAAAAAAATTTTTCTTTTTTAAAAATACTAACCAAAAAAAAGGCAAAAATACCCCCCCCCCCCCCCCCCCCCCCCCCCCAAAATAACAATATTCTGTAAACCCTTTTTTTTTCAAAATCAAATGAAAACACAATTTTTGTTTTTTAGTGAGAGTTTGAAAAAAAATAAACTTTTCTAAGAGAGTACGGGAAACAGTTTTTAAAGCCCCCCCCCCCCCCCCCCCCCACCACCAAAAAAAAAAACAAACAACAAAACACCCCTGAAGTTCTTTCCCCTTTTTTTGTTTTTAAAACCCCGATTTCAAATTGGGGACTGGGCCAAACTCAAGGGTTTTTGTATTGCTGATGATAAAAAGCCCCAGGGCCAACCTTTTTTTTTTCCTGGGGGGACGAACCTTTATGTTTTAATGATACTTCAAACCCCCCCCCCCCCCCCTCCCAAAAAAACGACCCTGAAACAACAGGTTGAAACCCGTTTTTTCGGCCAAATTCCCTTTTTTTTACCAACCCCATTCGCCCAAAAATTCCTTTTTTTCCAACACCCCTTTTTCCCGAGATTTTTGCTTTAAAAACCCCTTGCAATTAATGACAGGCAGAAAGTGGGGGGGGGGGAAAGGGGGGGGGGGGGGGAGTCCTTGGGCTTACTGAGGCAAGGGGGGGGGGGTATTTGTTGGTTTGGGGGTGGGGGGGGGGGGGATTAAGGGAAAGGGGGGAAAGGGGGAAGGGGGGTGCAGGGAGGCGTTTAAAAGGCCTTCCTTCAAGGGGTTAAAAAAAGGGGCCGGCCTTTTGTGGGGGTCCCGGGGGGAAAATAAATTTTTCAAAAACTTGAATTTGACAATTTTTTCCGGCAGGTAAGGGGTTCAGAAATTTTTAAATGCAAAAAGAAATTTTTAAAAACACCCTTTCCGTCCAAAGGGGGCCATACCCTTTTAAACCCCCCCGGAATGGGGAAAAAAACAAACCCTTTTAAAAAACCAGGTTTTTTCCCCAAAAAACAACCCATTTGGAAAGCAGGAAAAATCCCCACTTTTTTCCCTCCCAATTTCCCCGGGTAAAGGGCCCCCACCGTGAACACTCTTAAAGGGGGAGTTCAAAAAAAACCTTTTGCCCCTTAAAAAAAACTAAAAACTCCCAATTTTTTGGGGCCTTTTTTCCCTGAACAAGTGGGGAAGGTTTAGGGCATTTTCCCGGTGTTTGGGGCCCAAATGAATACATTTTAAAAGGGACCCTTTTGTAGTTTTATTTTTTTTTTTTTTCTCAGGGGTACAAGTCGGAAAAAAAAAAAGGGCCCGAAAAATTTGCAAAGGGGTAGCGGAAGAATCTCACCGAACACTACCTACTCCTTTTTATTATAAATGAAAGTGTCTCGTACAGGTTTCCCAGCCAAGAACTTGGGTGCAGAACGCTCAAAAAAAGGCCCCTTTTTGAAAAAAAAAGGGCTTT
>JAMYXO010008617.1:0-10642 GCA_033310375.1 Conus canariensis
TTTTTTCCCTAATAAGTTTTGGGGGGCTTGTGTTTTCTCAAGTAAACTTGATGCTGAATTCAGATTGATACAGAAACACATTTTTTTTTTAAATTGTCGTTGTCAATTACCAAAAAGGTGTCTTTTGCCTCAAAAAAAACCTTTGGTGGCTTGTGTTTTTCAAGTAAATTTGATGCTGACATTCAGATTGATCAGACCACACGATTTTTTTAACCTTTGTCGTTGTCAATTAAAGGTGTCTTTTGCCCAAATAAGCTTTGGGGCTTGTAGTTTTTCAAGTCACTTGATGCGACATTCAGATTGATACAGACCACAGATTTTTTTAAACCCCTTTGTCGTCAAAAAAATTGTAATTACTTTAAATAAAGGGCAAGGGGTTTTAAAAAGATTAAAAGAAATTTTTAAACCAGATTTAGTATTTACCAAAAACCAGAAGGGGAAAAAAAAATCGCATTTTAAAAACTTCCAAAAAAATTAAAAGGGGTCTTCACCCAAAAATAGCATGTTTGGGTTTGTTCAAAAGATGTCAAGCGTGTTTTCGAATGGTTACTTTTTTTTTTTTGGAATCACTTCTACCCTTTGTTTGGGGTGTGCAAGTAGCCAAATCGTGATCCCCACGGAGATTCCCAAGCACAGTACAAAAGAGACGAGAGTGGGGATTTGCAAGGACGTTAAATGCAAGACTATCGTGAATGAAAGACTTGCCCCCTAAAAGTTTGCTATGGGACGTAAAAATCAGCTATTTTCCGGCGATAATAGGAGATGCTCCAGCTCGGTCAAGCCCAAACAAAGGGGAATCGAACGTAAAATTTCACTGAAGTTTTTGGATTTCGGGCCGTCCCAGTTTGAACCTACAGCTCCTTGTACAGTCCACCCCCCTCGCCATCAGACGCTTGTGTTCTTTCAGGGTTGACATTATTTTTAAGGTTGACCATATTATGAATGTACACACTACGCCCCGACACAGTAGTACTGTATACACATGCACATAATACTTGTTCACCACAAACACACCACCACACACACACACACCACAACACCACACACCACACAACAACCACACTTCCGTAGTTGCAAAAAACTTTAAAAAGATTATGTGTTAAAAAAACCCCTTTTTCCCTTTAGTTTTTTAGATCTATCAGAAATGCCTTTTCCTTTGCAAAGAGTTTTTTCATACTGCTTTTCCCCAAATTCTCTTCCCTGTGTAGAAATTTTTCAATTGTGTTCATTTCAGTCCCCCCCCCCCCTCCCCCCCCCCCCCCCCCCAACAACAATACCCCTTTTTTTCATTCCCCATTTTCAAACTCACTCCCCCATTTCATTCTGAAATTCCACAATGCAACAGAATCTGGGGGTCTTTTACTATATTTCAGTCAAAAATTTGGCTGTTATTTTAAAAACTGTGCAGACGTGCCGTACATCAGATGAAAAATGCAGATCTAAATCATTTTTTTTCTTACTCACCAGGGCAGTTTATGCTTACAGAATACCCTACCTGTATATCTTAAAATGCACACTAAGTCGCCTCCTGTGTCCAAATACTGATAAATAATTCATTACTAAAGTATGGTTTTTGGGGGGAAACTTTAACTTGCATGGGTGGCTAATGTTCAGCAAGTCCTGAAAAATAAAAAAACCCCAAATATTTTCACTGGGTTCAAAAGTTGTTATTTTTGAAATGGACAAATTTTTTGTTAATAAGAATAAAAATCGAAAATTTGTTTTGTTGGAAACTGTAAAAGCGGGGGGAAAAATCAATCAAAACTGAACAGTTTCGCGGCAGCGGCAGTGTGACTGACTGACTGCCACATGAAGTAACAATGTAAGTTTTTGTTTGATGCCCAAAACTAAAAAAAAAAAAACAATATCTTTACAAAACCATACACTGGAAAGACATGAAACACAAAAAGTCAACCACCCCATTCCAAAACCTTCCTTCTTTTCGGGGCTCTGTGTTTGGCTCTCTTGCTCCTGACACAAAAGGGGTGTCACTGTTGCGTTTGAGGTTGCATTTGCAGCTGGCGAATGAACAGAGGTGCTTTAAAACATTTTTTGTTATAAAAAGTTGGTACAGCACCTTTCAACTGTTTGGACCCTAATTCCAGTTCCCCTTTACTTCCCGGGTTTTTTGGGTTTGGGCTTGGAAACTGTGCTCTTTGAAATGCGACCCAAAAAACCATGTAACTGTCCCCAAGAACAAAATCTTTCCCTTTTTGTGGTGCAAAATTTATCCCCAAACGCTTAAACTGGCTGGGGTCACCTGAAAAGTGAACGCTTACTCTTTGCTTATTTCCTGATGAAATTCCGCAACCAGACACAGCACACATTCGCCCATCTACTTCACCCCAACACGAAGGCGACTTGGCTTTTCTACGTCATCAATGGGAAAAACCCCCTTTTATCGAAATCGAGGCTTCGTTCTGTTTCAGCCTCTCGTTTTTCCCCGTCCGGGGAAATGCTGTTTCACTGAAAAGATGAGAACAAGGGGCTGATTGGGGGTGGGTTTCGCAATAGCCACATCCCCAAAACCCGGTTTTGGGTCCAAATGATTTGTAAAAATGGGGGAAAACCCCCTTAAAAGCGTCAAGATTTTCCTTCTCTTTTTAAATTTGGAAATAAGGTGTAATCTGCGTGACTTCTTTCTACCAAATGGCAAACTGACCTGATGAAGAAAATGTATGAGAACCTACGCCTAAGGGGAAGTTAAATTACACATAAATTTGCGGGAAAAAATCCTTCCTTCCAGTTTTCGTCAGCTTGACAAAATTGGACAGAAATTACGTTAGTAAGCAATGTTACTGCGAAAAGGTTCTTGTTTGTTCGTGTCAAGTTTTTTTTTTTGCGAACCCACGCTATTAAAGCATCACAATTGCTTCCCCGGGTTTTTCCCCTTTGCATTCCCCCAAATTTGGGGTGAAAAGTTTTTAGCCCTGAAAAATTGTTGATATGCTGGTAAAGGAGCTTGGTTCCAAATTCAAAAAAGGGTGGGTACCCCCGTGTAATTATGTTTTTTTTGATACGTTGTTAGAGATGAAAACGGTTAAACACAAAAATCGGGGTGATGTGTCTTAGGTAGTTTTTTTTTTTAAAGCACAATGTAGCAATGTCAGTTGTAACGTAGCTTAAATACCTTTATTAGATTGTTGTTTTCGAAAGTGCTTTTTGCAAAAGCCTGTCAGAAAGCCAGCAAGTATAATGTTTTCTGAATTTAGAAAGCCGTCATGGTTTGTTGCCCCCAATGGTCACGTGTGCAGCTTAACAGTCATTGGTGGAAGAGTGATGGTAAAAGCAGAATACATTCCTTGGGGGGAAACCTATCATTAAATCTTTTTTTAATGAAAAAATGAAAAATTGGAAATTTGGACATTGAAAAGGGAGAACAAATTTATTAGATACAAACAATGGTTAGGGTGAGATATTAAAAGCAAAAAGAAAGCGAATGTTGGGATTTAATTGATAAAAGTAGATTAAAGAAAAGGCAACGTAGTTCAAAACTAAATTTTTTGATTATTGTACTTCCAACGGGGGTAATTATCAATAGAAGGAGAGAAAATTTTTCTGTGTTTCTGTTTTTGTGTGTCTGCTGGTTGTCATTCTGTCTTTTTTTATGTACAGGAACAGATTTATGTTCTAGTATTCTGACACGCAAACGTACTTGGCGTCAAGGCATGTTGGAACTTCTTCGAAAGCCGCCTGGAAAAGGGCCCCCGTGTGGCCTTGGTGGGGGTGGCAAAGAGGATGGCAAACCTAGATCCTGAAAAAGCAGGACAATCCAGGATGCTGAAGATTCTTCAAAGGGAAAGGAGACCTCAAAAAAAGGTTCACTACATCTTCGTTAGTGGGAAGATTGAAAAAGAAAAACAGACTTAGAAAAAACCCGACCAAAGACACAGTCCCCCTGCAAGGGACTATGAAAGTACACTTGTTTACATGTAGAGAGAAAACTATCATGACCAGAACAACCTCTTGTGTTGTCCAATTGTTGCAGGGGACTCAGTCAATGTCAGTGGACTCAAGACCCTGTGGAAGAAATTTTCCCAAACTCAGTCAATCAAACCCATCAAATGCATGGACACACAAGACCATACTCCAGTGAACCCCTTGTGATTCTACAGGATGTTGACCCCAGCTGTGGAAAAAACTCGACTAAAGCCCAAAGGCCCCGCGTACCTGATTCCGAAATCCCCGGACGTTCATCCTGACAAAGGGGACTTTGTTGAGCGTGTATAGAAGCAGTGGTACGTCGGGAAAGTCAAGGCATTGATGAGGAAGAAGGGAGTGCTATATTGAGTTCATGGGGAAAAAAGTAAAAAAAATTTAGAAAATCCTACAAGTGGCCACGTCACCAAAATGAATTGGGGGTGTCCTTTGTGACTCATCGCATTTACAAAACCAAAAGCAACAGGCGATTTTGGGGGGGCATTTCAGCTTTAGGAGATCAGCATTGATAGGGATTTGTTCTAGAAGTGCAGTGACTTGGCTGTTTCCCCTCATTTGGATGGGGACTAGGATTAAGCAGCATCTTGCAGTACAGTTTCTTTGTCTGTGTTTAAACACACTGAATCACCACTTAAGGGAGAGTTTCTTTAATATGTCGTTATCTTAAAAGACATTTTCTTTTACATTAATGTGTTTAAGTTCTTTTAATAAACAGGAAAACAGTAACTGAGTACCTGACAGAAGTAATCTGACCGTGATCAGAAGTAATATACGTTTCCTTTGTTGAAAAATCACCAGCTATGAAGCTAAAAAATAATACTAAGGTTCTAATCTTTCATTTTGCTTCGTTCATTTCCGGATAGGTTTGGTCCTTTTGGCAGTTTCTGGCAATGTGGTAAAACTGTATCTACATTACAAGAGCTTGTAATCTACGTTCTATAATTATTTTGAGGTTTTGAAGTATTTTCACCTATTTATTATCACCCACAGTTCGGTGAATGAAATTTAGTGAAAGGAGTGATTAAGTTTCACTTTTTCATTTTACATTTTTGTCCTTCCTATTGTTATGCTAAATAAGAGATTTTGTTTGAGGAGTTGGTGGATGAAAAAAAAGCTTTTTTTTCTTTTAGCTGTTGATTCATATAAAGTTTTGACGAGTTTGTTTAGAGAATGCCAAACTGGCGTTAGTATGCTATGAAACGATAATCATTTCTGGAGTCGAAAATGGAAAGTATTGGTGGATTTGGTTCCCGTTTGCGTTCATTAAATTTTGAAGCTAGCAATGCGGCGTAACGCAAAATTACAAACATTCGTTTCAGGGCATTGTGTTCAATGAAAAATTGCAAAAAAAAACTGTTGAGGCCTGAGATTTTTTTTTAACCAATATTGCGAGACGTAGAAAGGTGTTGTTTGTGAAACTAATAAAAATTTATGTCTAAAATCAATTTGTTTTCCTTTTATGTTATTTTGGATTTCTGATTTGTACATCTTTATGTTAGAACGAGGTATAATCTTCTCGCTGGTGTTGTGTACCAGTAAAGCTTTTCATAAACTTTTTTTGCTGAAAACTACTTATATGTTTTGAGTCAGAAACCTGAAGGTGGGAGGACTCGAATCTATATTTGTCTGTTTCATGAAACAGTGCAGTCTGTTTTTCAAACTGTTCAAGGAAGGTGCTTGAGTAACACTGGAAGGAGGCGGTTCCAAATCACCCCACACGTTGAGAGAGAGTTTGTCGCGAGAACTTGTGCTTTGCATCTGTGTTATTGTTTTTTTCAGCTTAAAAAAGCAATGTCCCCTGGTGATTGTCTAATCTCTTTCTCAAACAAGAGTTTTCCCAACATGTACAGTCCATGTGTATACTTATACAATTCTATATGATCTCGTATCCTTCTGTAAGACATGCTGGGTAGTTTCATCTTCTCAGCCTTTCCTCATAACTCAATCCTTTCAGGTAAGTTGTTCTGGCGCCAGACCTAGTGCGTAACAATGTAGAGACAGAAAAGTAAGAGAACAAAATGTGTACGTATTTGCGACTGTACGTGAGCGCGAGCGAACTGTGCACTATTTCTGTTGCGTGCGATAGTGGAAAGCAGTTGTTTACAGTGGTAGGGCATTCTGTGTAGAGTGCTGGCACTGTGGTTTTTAATGCATTAGCAGATTTCTGAACGATACTACATAGCTCTCCATCACTTTCTCACCAACACCTGCCCGGAAGGATGACGAAACTGTAGATACCTAACAGTTCAATACACAAGATGATCGGAGTTAAGAAGAGTCACCCAGAAGATCATTCAGCCAAGGAGCTGGCAGAGACCAGACATTAGTAGTCCACTCTAAGTCAACCAAGCAGCTGATCGTGATCGAGCTCACGGTACCATATGAGAACAGAATGGAGGCAGCTCAAATCTACAAGACTGAAAAGTATGCTGATCTGGCAAACAGCCTGAGGAGAGAAGGCTATCAGGTCAAAGTCCTCACTGCAGAAATTGGAGCTAGAGGGTTTGTAGGAACGTCTGCATACACCCTCATAAACAGCTCTCAGTTGCAGGGAAGAAAAAACCAGAGCCCTGAAAGCAATGGCAGAAGCGGCAGAGAGGTGTTCAAGCTGGATCTGGTCAAGGAGGAACAAAAGTGAACTTCATAAGGCTTAATTTCCCTACAAATATCAGGTGTCCCTGTGGCTCAGTGGTTAAAGCGCGAGTCATTAAGTGGAAAATGAGCATGTCCAGAGGGTCATGGGTTCGAATCCCAGCCATGGCTCGTCCCAAGATGGGAAAAAAAGGGGCAGCAGAGGGACATCCGGAGTCATGAACCGGGTGTGGCCCAACCCCCCTAGAGTGTCAGGAGATAAGGGCCGAAACACTTGCTTAAAGGGGGGCTTCTCTTCTGAGGACTCTCTGCTGCCACGCTCTCCACGAGTTTCTTTCTACTGATGCATGGGTAAACCATTGACTTCCGGGAATAGGCCGGAGGACGTCCGGGAAAGACCGGAGGACACTGGGAAAGACCAGAACCAAGGGCTCTGTGGGCTGGCTCCCCACTTTGCCTTAAACATGTGGCTACTAAAATAAAAGGAAAAGATGCTCCCAGGATTCACCGAAAGGGGGAGAGAATGATGAATCCATCGGTGCTCAACCAATCATGACTGCAAATCCCAAACGGACTATGAACATGGACCAAATGGAATATCCATGTGTCTGTGGAAAGCGTTTCGCTACCACCCGTGGCATGAAGATCCACAGAACAAAGATGGGATGTGTGAAGACTCATCTGAATGAGCAGCAGCGCACTGCATCAGCAGATAAGACGTCGGAAGACCAAGGCCAGGATTTAAACCACAGTGCCAAGGACATCCACGCTGTTGGTTCGGATGAGGAATTTGCACAGGCCCTCGATGCCAGGCGCCTGAAACTCAACCTGCCACGAGCAAACGAAACTGAAGATTGGGAGAAACTGGATGCAAAAATCGTCCAAAGACTCGATGCACTGATAGGGAAAAGCACCCTGGAACACAAACTAGCCACATATGGGGACATTGTGTATGCCACATGTAGAGACGCCTATGGAGCAAAACTACCCAAAGAGAAAACACCTCCAAAGAAATCCAGACGCCAAGAAAAGATGGACAAGATCAGGGTCCAAAAGAAAAACCTCAAGATGCAAATGAAGACCGCACTGCCAGCTGAAAAACAAGGCTTGGAAAAACTGTGGAAAGACCTGAAAGAAAAACACAGGCCCTCAGCAAAGCGGAATCTGCGAGGAAGAGGAAGAGCAAAAAGAAGAAGACACAAGAGCGCTTCTTCAGAGACCCCTTCCAGTTTGCCAGAACACTGTTTGAGCAGCCAAAATCTGGGACCCTAAGTGTGGACAAAGGAGTTCTTGAGCAGCATCTGAGGAAAACATACTCTGACCCACAGAGCAAAGCACCACTCGACATTCAAGGTCTGGTGTGGCCAACCAACCCTGAGGAACAGTTCAATGGCAAGCCTCCAACGTTGGCGGAAATCAAGAAGGTGGTCGACAAAGCCAGAGCCAAATCATCACCAGGGCCAAACGGAATACCTTACCAGCTTTACAAGAAATGTCCCAAGGTGCTGGAGTGGCTCCACAGGCTGCTGCGATCGGCTTGGAGAAACCAGAAGATCAGCGGCCAGTGGATGACGGCAGATGGTGTGTACATCCCCAAAGAGCAAAACTCAAGTGACATAGCCAGTTCAGGCCAATATCACTACTGAACGTCGAAGGGAAAATCTTCTTCTCTGTCATGGCAGCAAGGCTGACCAAGTACCTGATGGAAAACAAGTACTTGGATGTGTCAGTCCAGAAAGGTGGCATCCCAGGCGTGGCTGGCTGTGTAGAACACGCCACAATGATCTGGGACGCAATCCAAAAAGCAA
The DNA here is from genome assembly GCA_033310375.1 of Conus canariensis. Lineage (NCBI taxonomy): Eukaryota > Metazoa > Mollusca > Gastropoda > Neogastropoda > Conidae > Conus > Conus canariensis. The sequence continues at coordinate 8,340 of JAMYXO010008617.1, forward strand.
AAACAGAAAAGAGAGACCTGGACGTAGTGTGGCTTGATCTGGCAAACGCATATGGATCTGTGCCCCATGAGATGATACAGTTGGCTCTTGAGATGTACCATGTGCCAAAGAACATCCGCGACATGCTCAAGAAGTACTTCAATGGCTTCTCAATGCGGTTCTCTACCAAGGAGTACACAACAGACTGGATCAACTTGGAAGTGGGTATTGCAATGGGCTGTGCAATTTCCCCAATACTGTTCGTGCTGGCAATGGAACTCATCTTGAAAGCAGCAACAAACAACGCGAGACAAACAGACCTTGGCGATGGATACAAGATGCCTCCTCTCAAGGCCTTCATGGATGACACTACAGTGATTTCATCCAGAGAAGACGAGACACGTCATGTGCTGGAGAGGCTGGACGACATAGTTGCCTCATCCAGAATGAAGTTCAAGCCAAAGAAATCACGGAGTCTCTCACTGAGGAAAGGAAAAGTGGCCGGATCTGTGGTCTTCAGTGTTGCCAACCAGGCCATTCCAACAGTCACAGAAGAACCAGTCAAGAGCCTTGGAAGATGGTATGATGATACGCTGAAAGACACACAAAGAGCAAAAGAAACCAAGCAGATGGCGGAGGAAGGCTTGGAGACCATTGACCAGTGTGGGCTCCCTGGCAAATACAAGGTCTGGTGTCTGCAGTTCATGCTGATACCAAAGCTGCTATGGCCTCTGATGATATACGACATCTGCACCAGCATAGTGGAGGCAATGGAAGCCAAAATCAACAAGTTCACAAGGAAATGGCTTGGTGTCCCACCCTGTCTGACTGACATAGCGCTGTACTGTCGCCAAGCAAAGCTGAAACTACCCCTGAAATCCATCCTGGAGGAATACAAAGCAGGGAAGATCAGACTTCAAAGCATGCTGGAGGACTCAGGAGACAAGGTGGTAGAAGCAATCAAGCCCCAGCTGAAGACAGGCAGAAAATGGAAAGTTCAAGAGGCGATGGATTCTGCAAAAGAAAGTCTCAAGATCAGAGAAATAACAGGACACACACAGACCAACAGACAAGGACTGGGGGTGACCAAAACTGAATGGTGGTCAAAGGCCAAAGGAAAAGCCAAAAGAGACATGATGATTCAGGAGATGAGAAAAGAAGAAGACCAAAAAAGACTCCAAAAAGCAGTCCAGCAGAGCCAGCAAGGGCAATGGACAACGTGGGAGAATGCACTCCAAAGAAGTCTCACTTGGAATGACATTTGGCACATGGCCCCTCTCAGGATCAGCTTCATTCTCAGATCTGCATATGACCTTCTGCCCTCAAATGCAAACCTGGTGAAGTGGGGGAAAACAGACGATCCTGCATGCCCCCTCTGCCATGAAAAACAAACAGTGGAGCATGTCCTAAGCTCATGTAAAGTAGCCCTGGCTCAAGGAAGGTACACATGGAGGCACAACCAAGTGCTCAAAGAGATTGTACAAGTAGTCTGGGCTAGTACCAACACCACAAAAGGGAAAATCAGGACTCCAAAAGCACCCGCAACATTCTTCACGGCAGGAGGCAGCAAATCATGGCCAAGAACAACAGTGCCACTCGAAACATGCAGGCAGAGTCTGCTGGACGGGGCAGATGACTGGGAGTGCACTGCAGACCTCCCAGAATGGAAGAGTCACCCAGAGATCATCAGCAAGAGTGGCATGAGACCAGACATAGTAGTCCACTCTAAGTCAACCAAGCAGCTGATCATGATCGAGCTCACGGTGCCATATGAGAACAGAATGGAGGCAGCTCAAATCTACAAGACTGAAAAGTATGCTGATCTGGCAAACAGCCTGAGGAGAGAAGGCTATCAGGTCAAAGTCCTCACTGCAGAAATTGGAGCTAGGGGTTTGTAGGAACGTCTGCATACAGCCTCATGAAACAGCTCTCAGTTGCAGGGAAGGAAAAAACCAGAGCCCTGAAAGCAATGGCAGAAGCGGCAGAGAGGTGTTCAAGCTGGATCTGGTCAAGGAGGAACAAAAGTGAACTTCATAAGGCTTAATTTCCCTACAAATATCAGGTGTCCCTGTGGCTCAGTGGTTAAAGCGCGAGTCATTAAGTGGAAAATGAGCATGTCCAGAGGGTCATGGGTTCGAATCCCAGCCATGGCTCGTCCCAAGATGGGAAAAAAAAAGGGGCAGCAGAGGGACATCCGGAGTCATGAACCGGGTGTGGCCCAACCCCCCTAGAGTGTCAGGAGATAAGGGCCGAAACACTTGCTTGAAGGGGGCTTCTCTTCTGAGGACTCTCTGCTGCCACGCTCTCCACGAGTTTCTTTCTAC
>JAMYXO010008618.1:0-10642 GCA_033310375.1 Conus canariensis
CTCCCCCCTCTCTCTCCCCAAAATTTTTTTTAACTTTTACCAGGTACCCTCTTCTAAAGGAAAAAGAAAAAAGAAGGGAGAAAAGAAGAGAAGAAGAGGGGAAAGAGGAAGAAGGGGAGTAAGGGAGGGGGGGAGGGGGGAAGAAGAAGAAAGAAGAAAGAGAGAGAGGAGAGAGAGAGAGAGAAGGAAAATTTAAAAAGGGGGAAAGAGAAACGGGGGAAAAAAGGGGGGGGGGGGGGGAAGAAGAGAGACAGAGAAGAAGAAGGGAGAAAAAGGGGGAGAGAAGAAAAAAAAAAAAGAAGAGATAGATGTAATGATGAGATAGAGACGAAGGGAAAAACACACCCGAAAATTTGAAATTAGACGCAGGGGCATAGTAACTGGGGAGTAATTCCAAAAAAAGGGGGGAATCAAAAAGTGATAAGGGAAACCCCCGAGAAAAAAAAAACAGGATGAATAAAGGGGTTAAAACGACGACGACGACGAGGGAGAAAAAAGGTGGCCCAAGGGGGGGATGAAAAAACCAAGCGAAAAAGAAGACCGGGGACAAACAGAAAACTCGCGAACTGATACTGTTGGAGAAACTCGAAAAAGAAGATGAACGCAAACTTTCGCTGACAAATAAAGGACGGAATGAAAGGGGAAAGGGAGGGAAGATAAGGGGCAAAAGGGGATTGAAAAAAAGGAAACGAAAACACCAGGGGGAAAATGGGAAAATGTATAAAAGACGATGAGCGAGTGAACAGAGAACTATAATTTTTAATAAAACAGAATTAAAAAAAAGGTAAAAATCAAAAAGACCTAACAAAACAAGCAAAAAAAACTTTTCTAAAACTGGAAAAACGACAAGCAATTTCCCCCAGGAAAGAATCACATAAAGTGGAGAACACTGCTTTTAAAAGGCAAGAAATCCAAGTGTAACACAGTACTTTTTCCAAACAAGATGGGTTTTTTGATGCCCGTGAAAAAAACGAAGCAAAAAGTTGCTGGCAAACGCAAGCGCTGTTAAAAATCCCCAAAACACTTTACAGGCGAAACAGCTTACCGCCCCAACTGCCAATCTCACACTGGGGACGGCTCCGCGAAGACTCAAAAACCGATCGTCACCCTTTCAGAGATAGGAAAAGTCAACACTACCAAACAAAACCAAGATATTCAAAACACTGTAACAACCAAAATTCAAAATTTTTCTAAAAAAGCGGGATTTCGACACCCTTCAGGGAAAGGCTGCAGTTTTTACAGAACAATCTTTAACCTACTCCTTTCCAAAACACCTTTAACACTAATCGATTCTACAGTCATCAAAGACTTGAAAAAGGCGTTTTTACAGGTCTGACCCAAATGCTACAGGCCATTATGAAAAAAATTTTTTTATCGGGCAAAATTTTTGAAAAAAGAGGGTTATTACCACCAAGGACACGCAAACATTCACAACAAGACACCTTTTCTTTTTTTTTTTTTTCAATTCATCGGGCAAAGTTAAAAAAACCCTCCGAAATCATGCTCCAAACTGACCCGCGCATTACCCAGAGGGGCCCCATCATTGGGGTTTTTCTGCCCCCTTTTCTCGATCCCTTTTCAACATATCCCGAACGCGCCCCGAAGATGCACTTTTGATCGGTGAACTTTATAACTCATTTTGCACAAAATGGGCGGCCCGACACAGTAACAAGAAACCACCACGTTTTTTAAAAAAACCCGGGTGAAACATCTACAAGACACCAGGGTACGCACAAGAAGACCATCTGAACACTTCATGGAAGAGGGTAGAACTTTAAAAATTCACTTTTCCCGGTCCTCTTTCCCTAGGATTAAAAAAAAAACAACTTGAGGACACAAGGCAACTTTCATTTTTGCCCAGACGAACGCTGGATGAAAAATAATAAAACCTCCTTTAAAAACAATTCCCCTTCTCGCGCACTGTTAAAATTTTATGTTTTGAATCATGCAGACATGGGCTTGGAAGAAAAACCCAAACCAGAAAAAGAGTACATGCAACAAGAATAAGCACGATATACTGACATATCGCCACTGAAAATGCCCCAACCTCAACCGCCACGAACCTTACGAAGAACTCAACCCCGGGAAAAAAAAAAAAAAAACTACTCGGGAATTCTGAAACCAATGGCCGGGCAAAAACGATCCCCAGGGAAAGTTAAGGACCAAAGGGGGAAGACAAAAAAAATGGACTGACAGCACTGCAAAGGGGAAAAGGGGGAAATGCCTCAAAGACCGTTTTAAGGGGAACTAAAAGAACTTCTTCAGTGCAAACCCCATATTTTTCAGGGCCTCGTAAAAAAAAAATTAATTTTAGTGAATCAACAAACTGTTCTGTATTTTTTAACTATTGCAAAAAAAAAAATTAAAAAAAAAAAAAAAAAAAACCCCAAATTTTGGTGTTTTCCAAGACTGACAACAAAACATTTTAAAAGAATTTATTTAAATGAAACGATGAACAAATAAATTTTCATTTTTTTTTATTTTTTTTTTTTTTTTTTTTTTTTTGTAATTCATTTTGCAAAAATTTTTAACGGGCGGGGAGAAGACCATTGCCCTTTTTTTCAGTACCCTTGCCAAATCAAAAATACTCACTTTTTTTCTAATTCAAGACAAAAAGACCGAAAAAAAAAGGTTAGCTTTTGAAACTACCTCTTCCTGAAAAAAAGGGGGTTTCCGGGGTATTTTTTAATTATCGGGTGTTACAGATTGCCAACACTTTTTTCAACACCTCTACTGTCTTAAACGAATTTTACTCACAACCTTTGCGGGGTTTAAAAAAAAAAAAAAAAAACTTTTTACACAAAACGATTTTTTGGTTTGGGCAGGTGATTTTTGTTTTGTTAAAGGGGTTTTTGTTTGCGTCGTCGGGCTCTCGTTATCGCTGTCCCTTTTTGGGTTTAAACTGTTTCCCCAGGTTAACCCAATTTTTCTATTAAAAAAAAAAAAAAAGGGTTTTACCCTTTCCCTTTCTGTCTATCAAACTCCCCCATAGAAATTGGGCCCAAAGGGCATACTTTAAACAAGTGATCTTGTAAAATTTCAAACGGTTTGTCATCTAAAACTTGGATTTTATAGCAAAGAAAGTACGACTTTTCCCCCCCCCTTTCAAAAAAAAAATCATTATTAACGTTTTTCTCTCTCGAAAAAGGGAAACCCATTTTAATTCACCATGTAAAAATTGGGTTTTAATGTAACTCACCCAGTTGAAGGCCCCTTTTAAAGTATATTTTTTATTCCCTCTCTTTTCAGACTTTCTTTTGGGTCCCAGATGGGAAATAATGCTGAATTTTTAAAAAAAACCGTAAGGGAAATTTTTTTTATGTAAAACCCCAGGTAGGTTTAAAAAAAGTACACCCACAAGGGAAGCAATGTGAAAATATTGAAGGGGTTCGAGATCTGAAAAATTTTTCTAGACTTTGCCCCACCTAAACACATTTCCAAATTACAGATTCCAAAAAAATTGCTGATACAAAAACCTTTTGATTTTTAGGATTTCTTTTCCCCATTAATTTTTTATGGCATTTCTTTTTATTCAATTTTTTTTTCCAAAGATCTTTTAATGGGTTTTTTGACACTGACAGTGAAGGTCAAAAACTTTCTTTTTTCATTTTTTTGGGGGTGTGTTATTGAAATAAAAATTTTCGTTAAACATCAATAAAAACTTACAGTAAAAAAAAAAAAAAAACCCAACAAAACTGCTCTTTTAAAACATCAATGAAGAAATAAAAAATAAAAAAAAAAAGGGGATCAAAGAAGACAGACAGACAGAAACAGGACAACAGAAACAGGAGACCCGAGACAGAAACACTGCGACCAGCATCAAGTTTTAGCCGTATTCCCCCAAAATTGGTGCAGAACTCCTACAAAGAAAAAAAGTGGTCTTTAAAAACCCCAGGGAAAGGTCAACCCCCCAAAAACCCCCAATTTTGGGGAAAACAACACCAAAATGTTTCATCTGGGAAAAAAAAAAAAACATATTGTCACCGTCCTCTTTTTTAGACCCCTCCCTCCTCAACCCCTTCTGTCCTGTCGCCCTCCACAAACCATCAATTTTACATTACTTGGGGCGAAAATGCCCACTCAGGGGCCCCCCCCCCCCCCCAACCCCCTCCCACACACACACACACCACCCTACCCCAAAAAAAACACGAGCGGGCACGGGACGCGCATACAGACAGACACACACACACAAAGGGGCGCGCGCGGGGGGCACCACACACCCCACATAACACACACCGGGAAAACATTTCAGGCACGCACGCACGCCGCGGGGGCGCGCGCGGGACACCCCACAAACCCCACAAACAATAAAAGATTCGCGGCGCGTGATGCATACAATTTTTTAACAATTCGCGGGGGTTTTTGATGCCTTTTAAAACCAGCGCCGCCCTCCAAGGCACGTCCCCCTCAATTTTCTTCCCCTCCTCTCCTTCTCTCTCTCTTAAAACCACCACAAAACACACACAAACACACCCCAAAAACCAAAACAAACACAATACTTAAAACACACACACACACACCAAAAACCCCCACAACACACACACACAAAATAGATTCGCGCTCGCTTCCCCGCGCGTCACCCAAAAATATTTCAAAGTTTTGCAGCGTTTAGTTAAAACCTATACGCCCTGCGCGCGGGCCCACCCCAAGATGCCCGACCTCAATTCTCTCTCTCTCTCTCTCTCCCCCTCTCTCTCGGCTCCCACTCTCTCTTCCTCCTCTTTTTCTCTCCTCCTCTCCAAAACACACACAAAAAACACACAAAACACACAAAACAAAAACCAAAACACACAAACAAAACACCAACACACAAAAAGAATTTTGCGCTTTGCTCCCGCGCGTGCCGCATATATATTCAATTTTTGTCGCCCCGTTTAAAATTTCACAGCCAAAGCGCGCGCCCCGCAAAATTGCAAAAGTACCTCTTTTCTTTTCCTCCCCCTCTTCCCCCCCTCTCTCTTTTCCGCTCTCCCTCCCTCTCTCTCTCTCTCCATAACACACACAACACACACCCCAAAAACAAAACACACAACCCCACACACAAAACACCCCACACACACACACAAATATCCTCCTCAAAAGGGACCATACAGGTCAAGCACTCAAATGTCCCCTTCCCCTTGTCCCTTTTTTCTCCTTCAACCTTTGACAAACAGAAGTGGGGGCTCGACGATGAATTTGGTTTTTTTGCGAGAAAAACCTTTCAAAACACCTGTGCTTATCAAAACATCCCCGTGAAAAAACAATGCAACTTAATTTAGTAGACTACAATGGGGGGGTTTATTTCATTTTTTCTGCACGTTGTGCACATTTTGGGGGGTTTAGCTATTTAAAATTGGGCGAAAATCAGAATTTTTTACATTTTTGGTTTCCTTTCCAAAAAAAATCTGTCGCTTTTGATTTTACCCGAAAATGATGAATGGGCAAAAGGGAGAAGGGAAAAAGCATGAAAAAAGATGAATAACTGAAGGGGGGGTGATGGGGGTTGGGAAAAGAAAAAACGACTGTCGACCGAAAAACGGGGGAAAAAACATCAAGGGCTGGGGGGAAAAAACAAAGAGAAAAAGAGGGTTGAATGACTTTGGGAAGAACGGGCAAAAAAGAAAAATGACCCAAAAGGAGAAGGACGGGCAGTTAAAAAAAATGACATGCTGACTGGGGGGGAACGAACTTTAAATGATGGGGCAAACCGGACAGGGGAAGAACGTTTAAAAATGATGAACCCGACTGACAGGAAAGAAACCGGGGCCAAAAAAAAGATGAATCCCCAACAGGAAAAGGACGTCAGTTGAAAACAAAAGAATGGGCTGACTTTGGGGACAAAAGTGAAAACGATAAAATTTAAAATTGACTGGGGACCCCAACGGGAAAACAATGAATTTTAACTACGGAAAAAAGAAAACCGAAAACAATGAAAAAGCCCGGGGACGAACGGGAAAACAATGAATGCCCGACTGGAGCGAACGTGAAAAACAATGACTTTTACTGACGGAGACAACGTGGGAAAAAAATGACCGACCCGACTGGGAGACAACGTGAAAAAAAAGACGACTGACCGGAACGAAACGTGGGAAAAAGTGAAAGGGAATGAAATGGGGAGGAAAGTGAAAAAAAATGACTGACTGACCCCAGACAACGTGAAAAAAATGACTGACCCCCACAGGGGAAAAAACTGAAAGTGATGACGAAAAGGGGGAAAAAAAGTGAAAGTGATGACTGACTGACAGGAGAATACGTGGGAAAATGATGACTGACTGACAGGGGAAGAAAGGGAAAGGGATGAAATGACTGACAGGAGAAATGGGGACAGCGATGACGACTGACAGAGAAGAACGGAAAGGATGACTGAAGAAGAAGAAAGTGGGAAAATTGGGGACAGAACCCACTGACAGGAGGAAAAAAAACCCTGAAAAGGGGATGACTGCTGACTTGGGGAAAACGTGAAAGTGACCCACTAACTGACTGACAAAAAAAGAACGTGAAAGTGATGACTGACTGACAGGGGAAGAACGTAAAAGTGAAAAAAATGACGACTTCAAAGGGGACCCAAAAAGTGAAAGTGATGACCCGACGACTGGAAAAGGGGAAAACGTTAAAGTGATAACTGACTGACTGACAGGGGAAAGAAAGGGAAAAATGATGACTGACTGACAGGAAAAAACGTGAAAGTGATGACTGACTGACTTTACAGGGGAAAACGGAAAGTGATGACAGACTGACTGACAGGGGACGAACGTAAAATGGGTGACTTTACTGACAGGGGAAGAACGTGAAAAATGATGACAGACTGACTGCGGAAGAAGAAAGTGAAGTGATGACTGAAACAGGGGAAGAACTGAAAGTGATGACAGACTTTACTGGCAAAGGGAAAAACGTGAAAGTGATGACTGACGGGAAAACGTGAAATGATGACTGCTGACAGGAGAGAACGTGAAAGCGAAAGACTGGGCTGAAGGAGAAGAAAAGTGAAAGTGATTTACTGACAGACCGGGGGAAGAACTTTAAAGTAGACTGACGGGCAGGAGAAGAACGTGAAAGGGATAACTACTGACAGAGACGAACCCTGAAAAAGGGGCGACTGACTGACCCGACAGGGGAAAGAACGTGGGAAAATTTAGGGCTGACTGACGACAGGAGACGAACGTGAAAGTGACACTGACTACCCGACAGGAGACAAAGTGAAAGTGGGGTGACTGACTGACAGGGGGAAGAACGTGAAATGTACTGACTGACAGGAGAAAAACCCTGAAAAAAGGGTGACCCGACTGACTGACAGGGGGAAGAACGTGAAAGTGAATAAATGACTGACTGACAAAAAAGAACGTGAAAGTTATACTGACTGAGAGGAGAAGAAAAGTGAAAATGATGACTAAACTGAAATACTGGGGAAAAACGTTTAAAGTGATGACTGACTGCCCGGGGAAGAACGTGAAAAATGATGACGACTGACTGGAGAAAAAACTGAAAGTGATAACCCGGGCTGAAAAGGAGAAAAAACGTGAAAGTGATGACTGACTGACCGGAAAGAAAAGTAAAGGATGAAATGACTGAAATGACGGAGAAGAACGTGAAAGTGATGACTGACTGACGGGAAAACGTGAAAGTGTGACTGAGAGGAGAAGAACGTGAAAGTGATGACGACGACAGGAAAAAAACGGAAAGTGATTTACTGTGAGGGAAAAAACGGAAAGGGACGAAATGACGACAGGAGAAGAACGGAAAAATGATGAATGAAAATGAACGGACGTGAAGGCAATTTTGAGAATGGAAAAAAAAAGGGAAAAAAAAAGGAAAAAAAAAAAATGAAAAACTTTTTTAAAAAAGAAAAGGAGAGGAAAAATTTAAAGGGGTCGGGAGAAGAACTAGGGAAAACGAAAGATTAAAAGGGCCAAAAGTATAAGAAAATTTAAAAAAACGTATAACGGGCGGGGTGAAAACGGACCGTAAAAAACCCTTGAACCGGGATGAAAGAAGAAAACGTGAATGAGAATTCACGACAACTGTAAAGGGGGGGAAAAATTTACATTTAAACCAGGGAAGGGGGAAGGAAAGAGGAGAGAGAATTTGAAAATGGGTGAACGGGGGACAGGGCAACAGCAAAAAAAATCGAAAAAGAAAAGGGTTCAGGGGTAGGGGGAAAGGGGAGAGGGGGATTTACAGAAAGACACGAACAGAGAACACGTGAGAAAAGGTCCTGGTGGGACAAATCTGGGGTCCAAAAAAAGGAGGTCCAGTGAAGCTTTCACGAGGTGAAAGGGGGAAAAAAAAGAAGGGGGAAAAGGTGAATAGGGGCCCGGCCCAAGAAGGGGGGAGAGAGAAAAAAAGTGTCAGGACAAAGGGGCCAACATAAAAGGTCAGATACTGCAAAAACAATTAAATTAAAGAAAAGAGAAAAAGGTGACGCCGAGAAGATGAATGATGGCCCAGTTTAGGGGGGAAGAAAAACGTTAAAAGGGACGACAAGTAACTGAGAGGAACATGAAAATAATAAAAAAGGGGCTGGAAAAGAACGTGGGAAGTTTGGGGTTTGATGGACGGGACCGGGAATTTAGCAAATTTGGGAAGACATTAACAGAAGGAATGATTTTTGAAGAACAGAACGGGCAAATTTTAAAATATAAACGAAGAGGGGAAAGAAGGGGAAAATTTGGGGAATTTAACAGACACCTGAGAACAAGAAACCGTGAAGGTGAAAAACTGAGTGACAAAAACGAGAGTATGGGAAGACGAGGGGGCTAAAAACCCGATAAAAAACGGGGCTAAAATGGAGAAAATAACGTGAGAAGGGGAAAAAGGGGGAAAAGGGGAAAGGAAAAGGGATGAAAAAACGGACAGAAAAAAACGCAAAAACGCAAAATCAAGATAGGATGGACGACGGGAGAACATGAGATACTGACGTTTCGACATGATCAAAGTGGGGAATCATGAATAAAACGGGGGGGGAAAAAACCGTGAAAGTGACAGGGACGAACAAAGACCGAAAAAAAAAGACGGTGAAATGATCAATAGGAAAAAGAAGGGGTGGGGAAAGAGTTGGGGGTTTGGGGAAAATAACGTAAAAAAACAATGAAGAACGGGATAAGAAAAAAAAAAGCAGAAAAAAATTTTGGAGACTAAAAGGATTTAATGAAGTCGGACAGCGCGGGAAATTTGGTGCAGTGACAGCCAAAAATAAAACAAAGAAATAAAGAAATAGATTGTTTAGAAATTAGAAAGTGAGAATTTACCCAACTTTATAAAGAGGATACGCGAAAAAAGAAAACCTGGACGGGGGGAAAAGGAAAAAAGATAAAAGTGGGACATGGAAAAATAAAGAATAAAGCGGGCTGGAGAAGGAAAAAGATAAAATGTGGGACATGGGAAAAAGTATGAAAAGCATCTGGGGAAGGAAAATGATAAATGAAAGGAAAACGGAAAACGTCTGAATAAAGCGGTCGGGGGAAGGAAAATGATAAATTTTGGGGCAAAGCAAACGTATGAATAAAACAAATTTTGAGAGGGGGGAAAAAGTAGAATGATAATGTTTGGGGCGGTGGAAAACGTGAAAAAAATGAATACTTTACCCCGGGAAAAGTGAGAATAAGAATGCTTTACCAGGGGAAAAGTTTAGAATAATAATGCTTGACCAGGGGAAAAGTGAAAAATAAAAAATGTTTGAAACCCGGGGAAAAGAGAAAAAATGAATGTTTAAAAAGGTGAAAGACTGAAAATTTGAATTTTTGGGTGGAGGCAAACGTGGGGAAGAGGAAACTTGGATGGAAAACTTGGGGAATGAGAATGTTGGAACAGAGGGAAAAGTGAGAATGAAGGGAATGTAAGGGCAAGAAACGGAAAATGATAAATGTTTGGGCAGAGGGGAAAAGTGAGAATTAAGAAAAGTAGGACAGGGGGAAAAGTGAAAAGTTTAATGTTTGGGGCCCGGGGGAAAAGTGAGAATGATGAAGTAGGACAAGGGGAAAAGTGAGAATGAAGAATGTAGGACAAGGGGAAAAAGTGAAAAATGATGAATGTAGGGCAGGGGGAAAAGTGAGGGAAAGATAATGAGACAGGGGAAACCCTGAAAATGATAATGTTTGGACAGGGGAAAAATGAAAAGATGAATGTAGGACCGGGGAAACGTGAAAAAAGAGAATGTAGGACAGAGGAAACGTAGAAAGGAAAGGGGGAGACTTTCGGTAAAAAAGGGGCAGAATAGTGAAATGTTAGCGAGGGAAAAAAATGAAAATAGTAATTAAACAGGGGAAAACTGAAAAAATGAATTGGGAAAGGGTGAAATTGTGGGGGTGGGGGGGGGGGGGGGGGGGGGGGGGGGGGGGGGGGGGGGGGGGTGTTTTTGAAAAATGATGAAAGTTTTAATTTTGGGGAAAACACCCACGGGACAAAATTTTGGAACATGGAAGGGGGCGAAAGGGGGTGGGGGGGGGGGGGGGGGGGGGGGAATGGTGGGTTTTTGGGTGAAAAAGGGGCGTGTGTGTGTGTGTGTTTTGTTTGTGTGGGGTGTGTGGTGTTTTGTGTGTGTGGATGTGTGGGATGCAAAATGTGTGTACGTGTGTGTGTATTGTGTGCGTGTGGTGTGGAAATTTTGAAGCGGTGGCGTTGCGTTTTGTGTGTGTGTGTGTGTGGGGTGGTGTGAAAGGGGTGG
>JAMYXO010008619.1:0-10641 GCA_033310375.1 Conus canariensis
TCTAAATGTTTGGCGTGACTTGCGCAGGAAAAAGATTTCCCCCCTAGGTGCAGGCAGAGTGAAATGGCACAGAGGTTGATGGGCTGAGAGAAACGGGGCGTATTACCCATTGTGGCCGATTTTTTATCTCGCTGAGCCTACCGGGAAGTCTGGCCAGTATTTTTGGCGGTCCGGGCGCATGACTGCCGGTGGCAAAGGAGAATTAAAATCTCCCTTCCTCGTGGGCCATGGAGGTTCTTGTTATAAAAAAGACCATAGAGGTGTGCTCAGGGAAAACGTGGCCGGGGCCGATCTATCAGGAGGGCTCCCAAGGTGCCTGCACAAACCCGCCCTTTGTGGCTGCAGGCAGACCAGAGCCCAGACAAAGCGCTCCCAAACCCCCTCCGGGCTACCGGTGAGAGGCGGGTTCTCGACGTGTCGCCAGGGAGGATGCTGAGTTGCAAGAGGGGGATCCCCCTTTGCTACGGCTCGACGTGCTGTTAAAAAAAAAAAACCCCCCCCCCAAACCTTGTAGGAGGGGGGTGTCCTACCTTGTCAGGGGAGGGGTCTCAGGGGAGGTTCCGCCCAGGATAAAATTTTGTCGAAAGGTGTGTCCCTCAGGATCGTGAATGGTGCTTAGCGGGTAGTTTCCCTCGGGGGTCATTGGGCACCCAAAAACCCAAGCAAGAGCTCCCCAGCACTTCTAGGGGCCCGGAAGTGCCAAGTTGGGGCCCGAAAATTGTAGGTCATGTGGGGATGCCAGAAAACAACCGACAAAGGGGGGTGAAGCCATGCTGCTGGGCGGGCGGAGGTGGGCAGAGAGCCGTTCGAAAGGGGGTGGTGGGCCTCGTGGGACCCATAGGCCGTGCAAGTCAGGGGGGAAACGGGGTTTGTGCGGTAATGGTTTAATACGCGACCAATACCCGAGGGCCGTGGGCCCCCCAAATATTGACACTGACACGTGGGTGAGGCCTGTTTACAAAAGGGACCGCACAGGCATTCCCCCAGAGGGCTGTCAGATGGGGGAACAAATTCACCGGCCATGATGGGGGAGGTCACGAAACCCCCGCATCAAGGACTGCGCACTAGCCTTTTCCCGTTAATGCAATGGCCTCGTGGGAAAGGTTTTAAAGGCACCCTTAAGGAAATGATCAAACGCTGCTATGGAACAGCCCCGAGAGTGGGATCGCGGGGGCCCCGGGCGTTTTTTTGCCACCGGGGAGGACCCCAGGCAAGCACAGGCTTTTTGCCATTTGAGCTCCTTACGGGAAAAGGGTTTGGGGGGGCCCCCTTAAAATTGCTAAAGGAGACTGGACACGGCCGGTTTTCAAGGGTGCCACTGCTGCCGATTTCGGGGTTGGCTTGGGGAAACCCCGCTTTGCTGTCCTTTGAGATGGCGAAGAACCCCTGAGTAAGCGACAAACAGCAGAAGAGGCAATATGTCCCAAGGCTAAAACATAGTTCATCCAGGAGACCGACCCTGGCTCAACCCACCAAGCAAAACAACCTTTACCACGGGAAAGGACCTTACCGTGCTCGAAAACGTGGGGAATAGATTACAGTGCAGCTGAACGTGGGACCAATTGTTTTTACATCAACCTCCGAAGAAGTTTGTGGGAGAGGGGGAGGATACCACCCAAAGGGGGCAGGGTTTCCCTGAGAGCAGTGGGACCAGGGAAGTGGAGGAGGACGATGTCGCGATGGTTTACCTTTGGAATCCCTGTGATCCCATTGGAAGCGCCGAGGTGCTGCGAGTGAATTGGGGACCAGGGCCCAGGTTTGGGGGGGGGGACTAGGTCACTGGGGGGAGTTTTCTGACGCCTCCGACCCCCCGAAAATACCCGTTTGGGGGTGTGCCCCATCAAGCTCAGGATGGCGACCCTTAGCCGGGCACCCCATTCCCTAGCGCAGAGGGACACGATCAAGCGGAAATTGAGGCCATGTTGAGGGTGGGGGGGGGATCGAACCTCCACGTCCTCTCGCCCCCCCAATTGTTCGGTAAAAGAAGGATGGAAAAAAAAAAAGGGTTCGCGTGGTTACCCAAGCTCAATAAGGTGGTCGAGTTCGACTCAACCTTGCCTGACACGGAAATTCCGTTTTCTAAGTTTGGTGGAAGCAAGTATCGCAAGATAGTCTGGCCAAAGGTTTTTGGCAGTACCGGGCGAGGAGGGCCCCCCAAACAGCTTTTTTCACACCGAAGGTTTACCAGTGGAGGGCTGCCATTCGGGGTGACATTGGGGCAGTTTTCTCGAGGATGATAGGAAGCGTTTTAACCGGGGGGTCTGCCAGGTCGACAACTTTATTGACGACTCCTCGGGGCGACTGAACCGGAGGAGCATCTGGAAGTGCTGCGCATCTTTTTCGGAGACTCGGGAAGTGCTCGATTGGGGCGAAACCTCCAAGTGCGAGTTGGGAAATGCAGGGGGTTCGGTACCTCGGTAAAGGGGGGGGGGGATGGTGTATTTCAGTGAGGAAGGGGGGGGGGGGGGGGGGGGGGGGGGGGGGGGGGGGCCAGGATGGGGTTTTTGCCCCAAAGGGGGCCCCGAGATGAAGGGGAAGGGGGGGTGGGGGTTTTCCGGGGGTTGGTCCGGGCACTTCGCCGTTTTGTGCCTCTTTTGCTGAGTTGCTCTGCTGTTGCCAACCCTGATAAAAGGGTGGTGAGCCCCAGAAGGGTGTGTTGGAAACGCCGAGTGCAAGGAGGCATTCACACGCTCAAAGCAAAGTTTTGTACCCCCCTGTAGCAGGTTCCCATTCCAAGGGGCTTCATCCACAGATGAAAAAACGGACACGGGAATTGGGGCTTTCTCCGCGGAGCGCAGGAGGAGTGCACCCTGTGGCTTCGCGGGTAAGAAGCTGTTTCAGCCGAGCGGAATCCCCCGGTCATCGAGAAAGATGTCTTGCTCTTGTCTGGGGTGTTGAAATTCCGCCACTCCTGTATGGTACCCTTTTCGGGTTCAGGTAGACCCTCACCTTGCAGACCTGGAGGGGTCAGATCGCAAGGGGAAAGGTCACTGGGTGGGCACTCCGCTTCCCGTACCAGTTTCGGGGGAACTACCCAAGCAAATGGGGCAGCTGTTTTCCGAGTGGTTGGAAGTGGTTAACACCCAACTGCGCCTAAGTGTCAATTAAAAACGGGGTTTTAATTTTGGGGGAAGGTGGTTTTTCAGACTGAGCCTTCCTGCCTACGTCGTCTTTTACTAGGGTAAGCTGTCAGAGCTAGGGAAAATCTTTTTGCCCGCTCTGTCACAGCAGTCTGTCGGAAATTTAGGACATTTTTTGGGGAAGTTGTACTGGTTTGGGGGTTTGGTTGTTAGAAGTTTTTTCAAGCGGTAGAGATTGGGGGGATTAGCAAACAGTTCTGTTTGGGGCCTACTAAACCCCTTTTTAGTCTATTTTTAGGCCGGAGAACCGGGTCGCCATTTTTTTCTACACTGGCCGTGTTGTGCATCGCAGTGGTGTGTGGGCTTTTTGCAGGGTCTGGTGATTGTGAGTGAGGTTCGTGTGCGGGTTTTGGGGTTTTGGTGCGGGGGTGTTGTGTGGGTTCCGACACAAGGGGGGGGGGGGGGGGGTCACTCGGGTTCTCTCAACGGGTGGCGGATTGGAGCACGTCTGAGTACGAATCAGGCTTTTTAGTTCTTTTTGATTTGGCGGGCGAGACTGCGGAGTTGGTTCTGACCGAATAGTTTTTTTAGGTGTTTTTGTTCACGAAAAGGGGTAGACAGTGTTTGGGGTAAGCCTAGTGTCAAAAGGGCCCCTTGTGTCCAGTGCTGCGTGTTAGGCGGGAAGGAGGAGCCTGCAATACAGGCTGTAGTTTAGCGCAGATGGAAGCGATTGTTGTAGCTTTTAGTGAACTTCCCCGGGGGGCCTCAGTGCGTGAGCGGCGACAAACCTTTTGGGGTGCGCCCTTCATCCTTTTCGTGAAAAAGGTTGCTTTTTGGCAGCGTGGGCGTAGCTTCGCTTGTTGCTTTTTTTGAGTGGTAGGTGTGGTTTCATTTTCCCCTTTCACCGGGTGCGTGTAGTAGGGAGTTCGTCGTGTGGTATGAAGGTTCGTATGTGTGGTATGCATGGTCGTCCAAGGTTCGTTTGGATGGGGGCGTTTCGTGGTGTTGTGTGTTTTGGGGTTTAGGTTTATGAAGTGTTCGCATCTATTTCGACGGCTGTTGAATCATTATGCGGGAATTTGTAGGGAAATTAAGGCTTTGAACCAGGAATGATTAATTATGTTTTTGCGTGTATGGCTGATTATGTTTTTAAACCCACGTGTGGGGAGGATTGTTGTTGACCTGTGAGTGGCTGGGTGTGTTGCTGTTTCAAGAGGTTCGTGTTGGGACTGCAGGTTTTAAATTTTAACAATCCCTTGCTGAATTTAAATGCCATGGGGGGGGTTTGCAGGAAGGGGTGGAAAGGAAAATCCCCTCTATGGGGTTATAGCGGGCGTAGACTAGGGGTGTGTATGGGGCGCTCGTGGTATTGGGGTAAGCGGGATGTTGGGGCTCTTCCTGAGTCCCTTTGCACTGTTGTAGTCACCGCGGGTTTTGGGTTGGGCCCGGGCAGTGGTCGTGATTCGGAATTTAGTTAATGTTTGTGATCATTGTGAAAAAATATGAACTTGGGATCTATTGGATGCGGTTGTCTCATTCAAAATCAGTTTGGCATGTATTATCTTCCGTTTCAGGCGTGACATGAGGGGGTGTGAAAATTCAGCGGAAATTTTTTGAAATGCTTGGTTAAAAAATTTATGCATTGATCCTTGTTGATTTGGTCACACGCCGAGAGCATTGAGGATTAAATTTTTAAGGGGATAGGTTTGCAACCCGTTGGGGGAAATTTTACTATTTGTATGGGGGTTTGGATGAGTGTATTTTGTGGTGTTTATGGGAAAGGATTATCAGGTTCCACTGTCAGGTGGGGGGTTATTGCTCATTGTGGTGTGATCTTGGAAAGCGTGAAACCCATTGTGAAGGTTTGCGTGGATTTACCCCTTTTTCTTGAGCGACTTTTTTGTTGGGGGGGACTCATGCACTGATCTGACATTGTAAGGTTTAGAAGTTTAGTGAATACTGGATCTAGCTCTAGGGTTTTTGCTTTTTCTCTGTTGACCTGTAAAGACCCCCTGTTGTCGGACAGTATCCACTTGGGGTGCTTGAAATCCGCGGAGATCCGTCGACCCACGAAAAACCTGCTGGTCCCTTCGTCCCGGTCAGACAATTACAGGCCAACCGCCAAGGGTAGATTTTCTGCTCCTTCCCCACCCCGTCCCCGCCCCCTTTTGATGCCCCCGACCCTATCAAGGAAAAAAAAATTACCCCTGTTTGTCCTCAATCCCCCTCCCCCAAGTGTTCCAACTGACCATTAACCTCCTTGTCCCGCCCCGCCCTACGTCCTGCAGCTTGGCTGAGGAGGGGCGTCGCTGGGCCACAGTGGGTGGTGGGGG
Source organism: Conus canariensis (assembly GCA_033310375.1). Taxonomy (NCBI): domain Eukaryota; kingdom Metazoa; phylum Mollusca; class Gastropoda; order Neogastropoda; family Conidae; genus Conus; species Conus canariensis. The sequence continues at coordinate 5,414 of JAMYXO010008619.1, forward strand.
GCGACTACCCCTGCACTTGTGGCGACCGGGGGCACTGGGGAGCACGTAATTGATCTTGGGGACTTCATCGGGGGAAACTACGGGGGGCACCGGGTTGCGGGGGGGGGCTCGGGGACACTGGGGGGGGGTGGGGACCCCAGGCTGGTTGGGACAGAGCTGATCGGGGGGCCAGCGTTTGGGGGTCTGTTCGGGTGGACGTGCGTGGAAGTGCGCCAGGCCCAAAGAACGATAGAGAACAACAGCATGAGTGGGGCACACTTGTGAAGTGTTTGGGGATCATGGACGTGGTAGCGAGCCGTGGGAAAAACCTGGACGTTTAATGTGGGGTTCTCGTGAACAATAATTAGTTTTGGTCGCGTGGGGGGCTGGGGATTTTTATGTTGTTGGAGTCCCTTGAAACTCTTTCGGGGGGGTTTAAATTTGGCACTGCATTATATTGATGAATTTGTCATGTACCCTAAAACCCTGTGTTCAAGGGAGGGCCCGCTGCGGGGACGGAGCGGTGGCGAGGTGTGGGAAAGCGTGAGATTGGGGGTATACGACAGGGTGTTAGTTGTGGCGTGCATTATTGGGGGAAGGATTGATCGGACGTGGAAAGGTTTTTTTTTCTGGTTATGTGTGGAAATGTTATGTATTCAGGTCAATAAATGTTTTTGTGAATGTTAATCGTGTTCAGCACTCTTTGGTCTGTTGGGGAACAACTAAAAGGGGTAAACCCGTCTGTCAAACTATAGCATTTTTCAGGTTTTTTAGCGAACCGACTTTGGTGGAGATGTGGGGTCTAACGGGGGTTTGGGTTATAGAGGACTGATTTGTGGGAAATTGGGATTTAGGTAGGGTTTGGCGGGTGAATTTCTGGGGGTTGTAGATTTTGTATCAAAAATAGGGTTGCAGGAAAGACTGTGGGCGGTTGGGGGGTCATGCCCCGTTGGGTGGGGGGCACTAAGACATCTGCACAAGGCGTGTAAACCTTTTCGGCCGCTGTTTGGTTTAAAGGAGAGTTTTTTTTGCTTGTTGATGGGTGCCTTCAATGTAATTGACCCTGAAGCATATGTGGTTTGGGCCCATGGGGTGCAAGTGTTGGTCTTGCATGTTGAATGGTTTCATGAGGGGATAGATGAGAGGTTATTTTTTTTTAGGGGTTTCGCAACTTTTGATGCGTTGGCTGACTGAGGTTGCTCAAGGGCAATTTTGGGGTTTTATTGATTTGGGGTTGACCAAAATTTTTGATGGGTTTTTTTGAGTGGTTCTGTATTGCTTTGCGATTTTGATGCCTTTGCTGGGGGGCCGGGTGATGGGGGTGGCAAAAATCAAAGGGTGTGGGTCTGGGTGCCTGCCAGTCAGGGATTAGGTGGAAGTATTTAGGGCCGGGGGGTGCTCGCGATAGAGCTATGGCATCTGGGGGGTGTGGTTCATTCGCCTTTAGACGAAGAGAAAACCTCAAAACCGCTATTGCTGGGGGTCTGGGGTAGGAGACTGTTTAAATGTATGTCTGAGGGGATCAAAAAGATGTAGGCGGAGAGTAGACAGTTGGTGTGCGAACGGTTGAGGATTTAAGACCGTTTGGATAGAAAAAAAGCCATGGCAGCCAAGGGAAGGGAAACAGGAGCAGGGAAAGATAGGCTAAGGCTAAGGAGACAAGTATGGTTCAGGGTTCGGCCTGGTGGCGACATGCCCGGGGTGTCAAGGAGTTCCCATAGAGACGGGACGGAAGCCTAGGGAAAAAAGGAAAAGAGCAGGAGCGAAGAAGGAAAGGGGAGTGGAAAATAGGACCGGGAAAGGGAAAAAGGGGTTTGGATTTACATTAGGAAGGATAGGATAAAAGCAAAAAGACCGCAAGGAAGGGAAAAAGCTGGGAAGTGGATCGCCTACCCAAAAGGGTCGGGAAGAAAGGGACGGGCTTGAAAAGTTTGCGAGAGAGGATGAGGGAAATAGGTGCTAAAGGAGAGGCAGAGGCTTGGGGTTGACAGAGCGGAGGCAGGAGGAAGAGAGAGAGCAGAAGGCCAGAGAGCTGAGCGGAACCCGAAAGATCACCCACTCAAGGATGACGAGACGTGGATGCTTATATCCGTCATTTTGAGAGGGTGGCCGACTGTGAAACGGGAAGAAGGACGTGGGGGCTTCCCAGTTGTAGCTTTTGCAGGGGAAGGCTCGGGAAGCAGTGTTTCGGATGCCCCCAACTGAGTTTAGTGATTATCAGAAGGTCAAGCTGACCCTGTTGCATTCTTCCGGTTGGACGCAAATGCATATAGGCGGAATTCCGGGAGTTTGAGGAAAGAACGTCAGAAACCTTTAGTAAATTTTTTAGAAAATGCGGGTCAGTATTCTCTTGGGTGCATAGCGGCTGGGGAAGGGTGAGGGAAAAGGGGGAAGATGTAATCGACGCTGTTACAAGAACAGCGTATCAGGGCTTTCACCAACCCCCATGGGGGTAAAGAGAACGAAACCTAGGACTGCGATGAGGTTCTGCCGGGAGGCCACCACTGAGCAAGGAAGGCATCGGAAGGGAAACCCGCAATGAGGGGAAGGGTCTTTCCTTGGGATACTCAAGAAGGAGAAAGTGGCAAGCCGAGGACAAGGAGTGGGGACCCACGTCGCAGAACCCAAAGGGGGGCCCTCATCCAGGGGCCAGGTTGCATGGATAAGAGATTTCAAGGGGGTGCCCGGGGCACGTCGCAAGGAACTCCCGGGAAGGGGCGTGGTGCTCGATTTTAAAGGGGAAGCTAAAGGGGAAAGGGGGGGGTTCCCCAAACTCCTCCTTGGCGTGACTTCCCCCGAAAACTTCACCCCAGGTGCGGGGTAAAGGTAAATTGGCACAGAGGTTGATGGCTGAAGACACGGGGCTTTTTTCACCTTGTGGCCCGAATATTTGATCTCGCCTGACGCTACACAGGAGGGGCGGGCCCATTTTTTGGGCAGTCCTGGTGTCGGCATAGACTGCCGTGGCAAAAGGAAAATTAGAATCTCCCTTTCCTCGTGGGCCAGTGATGGTTCTTGTTATAAAAAGCCAGTAGAGGATCTCACGAAACGGGCCAGGGCCGATCACAGGAGAGGCACCAAGGTGCCGCTAGCAAATCCGACCTGTGTGGCTGCATGCGACCAGAGCCCAGACAAAGCCCTGCCAACCACCATCCAGGCTCCGGTGAGAGAGCATTCCGAGTTCGCCAGGGAGGGATGTGTTTTTCAAGAGGGGACCCCACGCTTGCAACGGCTGAGTGCTGCGAAACCGGGGGGAACGTTTCTTGAGGTGGGGGGGTGTGGTGTCCTACCTTTGTCGGGGGGAGGGGTTTCTCATGAGGAGGTTCCAGACCCAGGAGAAATTTTGTCGCAAGTGTGGTCCCTCAGTTGGCAAGGGGGCTTGGCGGTCATTGATGTACCCTAGGGGTCATCTGGGCCCCCCGAAGACCAAGCGAGAGCTCTCCACACTTCTACGGGCCCAAGTGCCAAGATGTGGCCCGTTATTGAGGTCATGTGTGGATGCCAGAAAACAACGAAAAAGGGGGAGGGGATGCCAGTGCGCTGGTCAGGAGGGGGTGTCAGAGGAGCCTTTCGAGAGGGGGTGGGACCTCGTGGGACCCTAGTGCCGATGTCAATCAGGGGAAAATGGTTTGTGCTGGTAAGGGTTAAACTACCACCGATACCCTGGGCCGTGCCCTCCGAATATTGACATGTCACTGTGGCTGAGGCACTGTTTACAATGTGGGACACGCACGAGCATTCCCCAAAAGGTGCTGTCAAATTTGGGGGCACCCAGTTTACCACCCATGAGGGGGAGTCATCCTCCTCGCGTCAAGGGGGCTGCGCACTACGCCTACCACTTCAATGCAATGGCCTCTGGAAAGGTTTAAAGGCACCTAAGGAAAAAGATCAAGCACAGCTTGGAACAGCCCAAAGAGTGGGATCGCTGGATCCCCCGGGGTGTTTGCCTAAAGGGAGGACCCCAGGCAAGCACAGGCTTCTTTTCCCTTTGAGCTCCTGTAAAGGGAGGAAGGTTCGGGGCCCTTGGATTTCTGAAGGAGATCTGGACACGGCCGGGGCAGCCAGAGGTGCGCACTGCTGCCCCAGTCGTGGTTGGCTTTGCGGGGGGCATTGCTACTCCTGTGAATGGCGAAGGAAGCCTGAAATCAACGAGCAAACAGCGAAGAGGGAATATGATGCCAAGGGTAGAAAACTGAGTTCATGCCCGGAGACCGAGTCCTGGGGCTCAACCCACCAACTAAAAAGCTTTAATCACTGGAAAGGGCCAAAATCCGGCTGAAAGCGTGGGGAAAGATTACAAATGCAGCGGGGAAAGTGAGACCAAGTTGTTTTACCAAAACCCCTGAAAAAGTTTGGGAAGAGAAGAGAGAACCACCCGGAGGAGGGTTTCCTTAGAGCAGGGTGATCCAGGGAAATGGGAGGGGAGTGTCGCGATGGTGACCATAAGGGGCACCCTGTATCCCCTTGGAAGCGACCGAGGGGGGCGCTGTGTAAGTTGGGGACTCAGGACCCGCGTTTTTCGGGCGCGACTGAGGTCATGGGGGGAGGAGTTTGCTGATCCCCCGACCTACCGAAAGACCATTTTTAGGTGTGCCACCAACTCACGGATGGCGACCCATTAGGTCCAGGGCTACCCCTTCCATACGCGCAGAGGGGCACGATCAAAGGGGGAAATTTAGGGCCCTGTTTAGGATGGGGGTGATCGAAACACCAGCACCTACGCCCCCCAATTGTTTTTGGTCAAAAAAAAGGAGGGAAAATAAAGGTTTTTGCGTGGGGTTACCGCAAAACTCATAAGGTGGCGATTCGACTCAGAACCCATGCCGACTCGATTCCTGTTTGCAAAAATTAGGTGAGAAGCAAATACTCACAAGAAGATCTGGCCCAAAAGGGTTTTTGGCAATACCTGGGCTGAGGAGACCCCCCAAGACAGCGTTTGTTCACCGCAAGGGTTCTACCTGGGGGGGTCATGCCTTCGGGTGTGCACATCTGGGGGGTTTTCTCGAGGAGATAGGAAGGTTTACCGTTGGGGTCTGACCAGGTCGCAACTTTATTGCGACATCCCGGGCGACTGAAACCCCCGGAGGGCATCGGAAGTGCTGGACATCTGTTCGGGGGACCCAGAGAGTGCTCGATTGCGGCGAAACCTCCCCAAGGCGAGTTGGGATGCCAGAGCGAGTACCTCGTCACAAAGGTGGGGCATGGGGTGTATTTCCCCGTAGGGGCAAGATGGCAGGGTCCCGGGGGGC
>JAMYXO010008620.1:0-10641 GCA_033310375.1 Conus canariensis
ACGAACTAAAATCAAACCGAAAAACCTCTGGAAGAACACATACAATTATCCAAGGGGTTCAAAACCCAAACAAACAAAGAAATACATATTCTTTACTTTCGACATGTAATTTCACCCATCCATGATAGGAACTCTCACCAAAGCTCTGAAATTTGCAAATACCCACACAGACATAACGGGGTCAGAAAGGGAAATCTCCTCCACACCAAAAAACGCTACTGCACACAAAAAGTAATTTGGGATCAAAAAACTAGAAACTAAACATTTGCAAACCCTGGGATCAAGATGGTGCAGAAACATGTAACGGGTCGGACTATTCATCACCAACACAAAAACAACTGGGAAAACAATTACTTACAGAACGAGGGCCCTTTTTTTCTCACTAACCAAAAACCCAAGACCATCGAAAACAAGAAAAAAGAAATGCAAAATCTTTCAAACCAAAACTTAAAAAATCACCATTGAAGCAAACAAAAAGGTAGTAAACTACTTAACAAACCTGACCTAAACAACCACATAAAAACCTACAAGAAACTAATCCCAAACCATCTATGTAAACATCAAAAGAACCACCACCATCTTACTAAAACCAAAACCCAAGGGAAAAAACAAGAGACATCAAATCTTCATGCAAGAAAGATATTCAACAACGCCATAAAACCAAAACACGCAAAAAAGGGGGGACAATTAAAACTACAATACAACCCAGATTAAAAACACAAAAAACGAAAAAAACAGAAAAAAAAAATCATATGGTTAAACCCCTCCATACAGGGAAAAACCCAAAAACAAACATAGGGAAAGAATTCTTTAAAATTTTAAACAATTTCCATTCCCAAAAGAAAACAAACTGCAAAAAAATTTAACAAAAACACCGTCAAACATCTACCAGTAGCCCCAAACCCCAAAAACCTAATTGGTGCTCCCAAAAAAACAAAATCAAACAGCAAAAAGGGGGAAGAAAGGGAAAACTTGCAATTCATCAAAAAAGAGCATTCCCCCCCAACAACAAAGCCTTATAAAATATCGTAACCAAGCCCTGTACATCAAAAATGAAAAAAAAACATACAGGGGTTTCTAAAACCCTTTTAAAACCAAATCAAACACAAACTCCCCTTTTAAAAAAGAAAAAACAAAACCAAAAAGAATTTACAAAAAACCCTTTGGAAACTTAAAGACCAAAAATAAACTACAAATACCTGGGAAAACATAAAAAAGGGGGATCCTATACAGCAAAATTTCAAACGATCAACCTATGTTTAACTGAAAAATGGCTGATCTATGAAACCCACTTAGCAACGTTTTAAAAACTAAAACAGAAATAGTAAACAACTGCAGGGACAAAGGAAACGTTTTTTGAACCACCCCCAAAAAACAACCTGAAAACCTAAAAAAAAAAACACGGCAACCAACCCACACGTAAAAAAAGCTGCAATCGGCCCCCCCACCTATAAACACCGGCGTGGGCAACCCAAAAACATCCTGAAGATAGCCACCCACTTGAAACAAATTTGTAGAGTATTTTAAAATCCTTTTAACACTTATTTTAAAAATTTTTTGCCCCCAAGGGGTTGACCCAATTTTTAGAATCGTTTTGGGCGGTGCAATTTCATTGATCTCTCTCTCCTCTCTCCCCTCCTTTCTCTTTCTCTCTCTCGCCCCTCCTCTCTCTTCCCCCTCCCCTTCTCTCCTCCCCCTTTTCCCTAAACTGATAAAATTTCATCTATCTATATGCCCTATCTATCAACTTTCAATATCTATTTTACTTTCAAATCCACATCTATGTCTAAAACCACCCACACACACACACACCCACACACAAACACAAAACACACACACACACACACACACACATAAAAAATATAAATAATAATATAAAAATGCTGAACAATTAAGTAGTGGGGGAAAAAAAGTGCGGGGTTAAATTCTTTCGGTATATATAAATATAAAATATATAATATATATATATATTATATTATATATTTTTAAAAAATTATAAATATATAAATATAAATATAAAATATGTATGTATGAAAAACCACACACACAAAACAACACACACAACACACACACACAAAACACACCCACACACGTCGACAATGAACGTTGACCTAACTGACAGCCACATAAAGCAAGGCGCCGGGAGGTGTTTTTTGCACAACTTTGGGATTGTATAGCGTCTCCCTGCCCCTTTCCACTGTCAGAGGCCATGCTTTTTTTGGGTAGACTTTAAAGCCCAAGAAGGCCCGGGTTCCTACCTACCTTAAAGGGCCATGCTGTTTGGTAGACATAAAAAAAAGAAGGCCCGGGCTCTACCTACACTTCTGACCATGCTTTTTTGGTAGACATAAAGACAGGGAGGACCGGTCCTACCTACACGTAAAGGCCATGCTTTTTTTGGTAACATAAAACAAAAAGGACCGGTCTCTACCTCGGGGGTAGAGGCCATGCTTTTGGGGTAAACAAAAGACATGGGGGACCGTGAAACAGCCCTTTCTTCCCCCCCACCCCTTTTGGAATTTTAAACCCCGGGGGAAATTCCGGGGCAAAGGCCTCCCTTTTAAACCCCCCCCGGGGTCTTCCCGGGATTTCCGGGAAAATTACCCCCCTGGGTTGGGAACTGACCCCCCCCCCCCCCCCCTGGGCATCTACATTGAAAAGGGGACACGGGCACTCAGGAGACACAAAATTACTGAAAAATAGTAAAAATCTCGGGAAAAAAATTAAAGGCCCAAAAGGGCAGTGACACTGACCACTGGAGCGTTTTGCAAAAGGGTTTAAAAAACATCAAAGACACGGTTAACTTTTAAAATAGGAAATTCTGTTTTTAACTCTATACCTTGGCCCAGGGGCGGGGGATCCCCTTGGGCTTTTTTGGGTTCAAGGAACCAAATGGGGAAAACCCTAAATTAGCTTTTGAAATGGGTTAAAACCCTCCGTTTTAAGTAAAAAATTCCCAAAGGGGGCAGGCCCGGGGGACCAAAAAATTTTCTACTTTGTACAAGGACACAACACTCGGGAAACCAAATTTAGCTTTTTAAATATTTAAAAACTCCGATTTAGGGGTCATAAGGCCAGTGGTAAAGTGGACGCCCCACATCTCGCATTGTACAACAAGGAACACGGGTCCCAAGGGCCAAAAACCCCCCGGGGGGGAAATTTCCCAAACGGGGGGGGGGGGGGGGTTCTAGCTAGCCCTAAATGACCCCCGGGGTAAAAGCAGGCTGCCCAACTTCCCCCCGGGGTAATTTTTCCGAGGGGGAAAAAAAGGGGCTTTTTCACCGGCCCCTACCTTTTAGAGGCCATGCTGTTTGGGTAACATAAAACTAAAGGGCCGGTCCCCTACCTACACTTTTTCAAAAGGCCAGCTTTTTTGGGGTTAACATAAAGAAAAGGGAAAGGAAACCGGGTCTGACCTACAATGTAAAGGCCAGCGGGTTTTGGTAGAAAAAAAAGACATGAAGGCCCGGGGCCTCTACCTACACTGTCGGGGGCCAGGCGTTTGGTAACATAAAAAAAATTGGAAAGCCCGGGTCTTTTCCCTACACTTCAGAGGCCATCCCTGTTTGGTAGACATAAAGACAGAAGGCCGGGCCCCTCCCCTCCCCGGGCAGGGGCCAGCTTTTTGGGGAACAAAAAGACATGGGCCCGGCCCGTACCTACACGTCAAGGCCAGGCTTTTGGGTAACAAAAAGACAGGGAGCCCGGGGCCTCCCCTACACGGCCCAGGGGCCCATGCTGTTTGGTAGACAAAAAAGACATAAAGGAACCCGGTCTCTCCCCTACATTTCCCCAAAAGGCCAGGGTTTTTGGGTAAAAAAAAAAGACATGGGGGATTTCCCCTCTCCCACCGCCCAAGGGGCCAAAATGCTTTTTGGGTAAAAAAAAACAAAAAAGCCCAAAAAACCCCTTCTCAAAAAAAAAAAAAAAAAAAAAAAAAACCCCCCTTTTGAGCAATGATGCCCAAACGTCACATTTTTCCCCCCCTAGGGGGTCTTCACAATCAAGCGGGATTGGGGCAAATTTGGCGGATTTTTCCCTTGCTCCTTCTTCTCCCCCTTCTCTCCCTTTTCCCCTCTTCTCGTCCTCTCTCTCCTCTCTCTCTCTCAATTTTATTTTTTCAGCCCCAGCCCACCATCGTCGGGCCGTCCTGTGTATGTTTTAAAGCACCATGATCAGTAGGGATTGTGTGAAATTACCTGTATCATGTACGTATGTAGGGAAAGAAGTATGTATGAAATTGGATGTAGGGTAATTTTACGTAAAATACGAAAAAATGTTTGTATGAATGTATGTAAAAAATTATGTATTTTTATGTATTTTTAAATGTGGGGGATGTATTAGGGCTTGTATGCATTTATGTTTTAAATTTTGGGTATTAGTATGTTTTTATTTTATGAAAGTAGTAGGGTAGGGACTAGGGAGGCACCAGGGAGAAAATTATGAAAGGAAGGGTAGGGGAGGGTATTTAGTATTAGGGAGAAAGTATGTTGGTATTTTGTATTTAACGTTTTTAATTTTAAAGGAAGGGGTTAAAAATGTATGGATGATAAAGAAATTTTGGGTTTATAATTCCTCTCTCTCACTCTCTCTCCTCTCTTTTTCCTCCCTTCTTTTCTCACTCTCTCCTCTCCTCTCTCCCCTCTCTTTGTTTTTCCCTCTGTCGTTTTTGGGTCTCGACCCTTCTACCTGTATCTGTCGCTCTCTCTGTCTCCTCTCACCCTCTCTCTCTTTTTTTCTTATCTCTCCTCCCCTCTGCCCCCCCCCCCCTCCCAATTCCTTTCCCTTTTCACTACCCCTAAGGGGTTTTTTTCAGTTCCCTGTCTTCCCTGTCCAAACATTTTGTCTCGTCTCCCTGTCCTCCTGCTTCGTCCCCCCTTTAAACTCTCTCCTCTCTATCTCTGTCCCCCATAAGGGCCTGTCTGTTTTCCTCTGCTCTGTAAATCTAAAGGGCCCTGTCTCTCTGTCTGGGGCGCCTGCCCTCGCTTCTCTGTCTTCGCCCTGTCTGTCTGTCCCTCCTCGCTCTCTCTCTCCCCTCTCTCCTCTCCCCCTTCCCTCCTGGGAAAGGAATTTTTTCAAAGATAATCAAATAAAATAAAGGGCACCTTCTCCAAAACTCTGGGAAACATTTTTGGTTAAGCGCACATAAAGCCCCCTAAATAAACTAGGGCCCCTCCACAATAGGGGACGCTCAAAGGGGAATGTTTTAAAATTTCACGGGCCGGGTTTTTAACCTTTGGGTGCTCTAAAACTGGGTGTTTTTAGGGGCTAGTTTGTTATCATTTAATATTTTAAAAACTTGATATCCTCCTATTTAAATTTCAGATTGGAATAAGCGCAAGGCACCATTAAGGGCAAAAGGAAAAATTAAATTGTTTCCCCCCCACCATCAAAAAAAATTTTTCCAATTAAAAGGAAAAACAAGTTTTTTTTCAAAAATCACATTTCCCCCCCCGAGACCCCCCCTATTCAAAGCAACCTAAATTATTGAGGGGTTCCGACGGGAAAAATTTTGGCTTGGGCCTTTTTTAAAAGGGATAACCACATGTAAATCGTGGGCTTTCCCCCTTAAACGTTTTGGCGGTTTAACAGGGGTTTTTGCGCAATTTTCTTTTGGGGGTTTTGATTCACTATATCAAAGGGTGCCCAAATTCCTTTCCAGGTAAAAATGCAAAACGTACATTTTTACATCGCTTCCCTTTTGGGTTATTCTGTGCAAAGCTTTTTCAGCTGTTTAATTTTTTTACATTTTTTACATAATTTTTGATGGGGAAATCCATTCCAACTGTCTTCCCCTCCCACCTCCCCCCCTCCCTGCCAACCCCCCCTCTCTGTCCCCCCCTCGTTCTCTCTCCCCTCCTCTCTCTTCTCCCCCCCTCCAAAAGCTCCTCTCTCCCTCTCCTCGTCTCTCCGTTTTTTCTGTTTTTCTTTGTTTTTGGTATCTATTTGGTTTTTTAAAACAATTTTTTAAAAAAATTTTCCCCTTAACCCAAAAAAGCTCCAATTGGGACGGAAAGCGGTTTTTGTTTTTCCTGTTGAAAGTGTAAGTGGTTTTTCTGTTTTTAAAAAATAAATTGGGGGGTGAATAGTATACTGAAAAAAGTGAATTGCTATAATTTAAAGTAACCTTTTTGGTTTTTTTCAAGGAAAAAATAAATTGAACAATAAAAACTAGATCACAAGGACTCATCACAGGAATGAAAAAGGGTTCCCCCGGGCCCAAATTTGGGGGAGATAAAAAAAAAGACTTCTGGGTTGGACCCGGCCTACAGACAATGGAGATTCCCGCTGTACCCCCCCTCCAAGCCCTGGATCACCAAAGGGCCTGAAACAGCTTTCTGAAAAAGAGACAGCACTCTGAAAGAAAAAGACACCAAAGAAGGGAAATCACCCCAAAAAAAAACAGTAAGCGGGTCAGGGGAAGTACTCTGCAAAACTCGAGGGGCAACTTCCGGGGAAGGTGACCCCCGGAAAGTGCTGGCAGAACATCTCGCCATAAAAGGGTTCAGGCCCAAAAAAGCTTTAACTGGAAAGGGAGATGATGAGAGGAGATTGGTCTTTTTACTGAATGGGGTTCCAAAACACCTTTTGGGGCTAGGGGGGGACTTCAGCCTTGAGCAGCCCGCGGGGCCATTTTTGGGCAAGGGGGCCCCAGTTTCCCTTTGGGTCCCCCGTGGGCCATCGTGGAGAGGGAAATCCGCAGACTGTTCGGAAAAATGAATGTCAGAAGTGCCCCTTTGGCCGGGTTGCAACAGCAGCAGGACTCTGAAAACCCTGCAGCAAAAAACCCCTTTGGGCCCCCCTTGGGTTTTAGAGAGCTGTTCCCGCGATCATTTGAGGAAGGCCATGTTTTTTGGGGATTTTGGGGGGTCATCCACGATTTATTTCTGTGCCAAAAAAAAAAAGCGGGCAGTCGCCAAAAGACTACAGGACCAGTGGGCCCCTAACATTGTTTCCCCAAGCATCTCAGGGAAGAGACTTTTAAAACCAAACAAGATCCACTGCAGTTTTGCCCACACCCGAGGTAGGAGCACCCGGAGATGCCATCCGGAAAAATGCGCAAATTCCCCCTCCACCAGCACCCCCGTTTGGCTAGGGGCGTTTTGCCAGGGTTCTGTCCTGGGATTTTCCCAAGTGCCTCCAAAAACCATTCAGCCCCCAAACTCCCGTTTGGGAAACTACTGGGCCAATTTGGGTGTTAACCCCGATTTCCCTCAAATGGTTTTTCACTTTCTGAATGACAGACCCAACAGGGAAGTCGTTTTTGGCCGGGTTGTCTCCGATGTTTTGGTGAACCCATGCAGGGGGCCCCCAAAAAAATGTATTCTTTTTTGCCTGTCCTGGTTTTACCATTCTTTTCAAAAGCTGATGCCGCACCAAAGGGGGGGCTTTCCCAAACTGAAGATCAAAAAATTTTTGCAGATGACACGTCAAAATTTAAAACAGGGGCGCTGATGCACCCACCTGATGAAACCAAGTACAAAAATGGGACTGTGGCGAAGGTTGGGGGACTGAAGCGGGGAGGAACTTCCTTCAGAACAATGTACCAAAAGACAGAGGAGAATTTTCTTCGACTTCGAGGAAACCCAAACAGCACCCACCCAAATTGTCATAAAAGGGAAAAAGGAAATAACCCCCATTGTGGGCATCTACCAAAATACTTTCGGCAAGTCCTTTTGACAAGTTTAAGTTGGGACCCCTAACATCAAAATGTTCATGCAAGAAGGGCCCAACCCCGTCTTTTTCTTTCTTGCGGAAAAACTTTCCCCCCCGTTTTTGGGTCAACAAGGGAAACCCCTCCGAACCCTTTTTCTTTACATTTCCCTGAAACCCCGTCCCTCCCTCCTCTTTCAACCATCTGGCTTCCCCCAGTCGTAACGCTGGGTTTCCAAAAATGGTTCCACGAGATGGCCCGGAAAAATTCCGGGTATAAAAAATTTTTTCCCCCAACAAAGCCATTTGAAACCTTGAACGAGGGCCCCTTTAAAGGGGGAACTGAAAAATTTGATGGCCCCCCGCGGCAGATTCGTAATTTCGTAAAAAATTCCATGGGCCCCCCCCCTCCCCCTCTTCTCACTCCCCCAGTCCAAACTTAAAACTAGCCACCTCACCCCCCTTTTCCCCCCTTCTTACCAAACCCCCCTTTTCCTTTTCCCCCCCCCTCCCCCTTTGCCCCCCCCCCCTCCCTCCCTTTTCCAAAAACCCCAACGTACTGATCTCAGGTTTAATGTTTGGCGTAAAAAATGAAAAGGAAAATTTCAGTGAAAAAAGAAAATTTAAAATAACTGAAATTTTTTGAAAACCCAAGACAAAATTTAAAAAAAACAACTCAAGATAGACATTCAAAAACCCCCCCATGCAATATATGGCAAGCATAGGCACCCACCTTTATGCACTCATTCAAGGGATTCTTTCTTTAAAAGCACCCACAAACCCAGAGAGACACTCACGGGGCTTAAAGTAAGAAAACGGCAAAAACCCCCACACGCACACCCCTTGAATTTTGGGGGGGGAAAAACACACAGGGCACCCCTTTTGGGACGGGGGCTTAAGCACCCCAACGTTTCTCTCACTCCCCCTGCAAAACTCACACAATCGAAAAGGGGCGCAAAAAGCCCACAAAACTGGCCCCAAAAAAAATACCAAACCAATTTTAACCAAATTTTAAAAAATTAGAAAAGGGTTTTGGGGAACTGGGTTTTAAAAGGGTTTTTATTTTGGGAAAAATCCTTAATCCATTGAAACTTTTAAAAAGGGTTTTATTTTTTAATGGGTTTTTTTAACCCCCAAAAAGATATGTTTAAAAAAAAATTTTAGTTTCCCCCGGAAAATTTCTGTGTGTGGGTTTGTGTGAAAAAAAGGGTTGTCCCGTGTGTGTTTTTGTGTTGGGGTGTGTGGTGGTGTTGGGGGGTGTGGTGTGGTTTTTGTGTGGGTTTTGTGCGTGGGGCGTGCGCCGTTGGGGGAGTGGGGTTTGAAAATGGGGTTTTTTGTTTGGGGGTTTTGGGGTGTGTCGTGTTTGGAAAAAGGGGTTGATGTATTGGTTGGTTAGAAAAAAAATAAAATAAATGGTGGAGTGGTTTTGGGGGTTTGGTTTTAAGCTTATAAAAAAAATTGGTTTTTTAATTTTTATTTTGTTCTAAAAATTTTAATTTAAAATTAAACAAAAATCTGGGAAAAATACGGTTTTGAAAAAGAAAATCTGTAAAAGGAAAAAAATTAACCCGGATTTAAAAATTTTCCCGGGAATGTTTTAAATGTGGGGGGTGGGGGGAATGGGGGGGTGGAAAGGAAAAAAAATCTTTTTCTTTTAAAATTTAGAACATTTGTTAAATGTCCGTCAAATTTAATTTATCATTTCCCTTCCCTTGGGTTTTATGAAAATTTATAAAAATTGGCAAAAAGTTTTTTCATCCCCCCAAATTTTAAATAATTTCCATTCAAAAAGGGACAAATTTCAAAAAACACCTTTTAAACTTGTTTAGTTTAAATTCCGGGGGTTTGTTTCAAAAAGAGAGTGGAATTTGAAGGGGGGTGACGGCCCCGGGCCCGTGTTCAGGAAAGTTTTACTCTGGGGGCCCCCCGTGTTTCCCGGGTGAGTTGACCCTTTCGGGGCTAAGTTCCAAAGGGGGGGTGAATTACTTTTGGGGCTTCCCCCCCGAGTTTTTACTTTCGGGGGGAAATTGGTTTTTAGGGGAGGTGACTTTTGGGGGGGCTTTGTTCAGAAAAACAATTTACCTTTTGGGGCAAAAGTTCGGGAAGCGATTTTTTTGGGGTTATGTTTAGGAAAGTGATATGGGGCCTTTTGTTCAAAGGGAAAGTTTAAAATCTCGGGTTTGTTCAGAAATGAAATGGGCTTTCAAAAGACTTTCTCAGGGAGAGTGAAAATTTTGGGGGGCTATGTTCAGGAAGAGTTTGGGCCTTTTAAAGGGGGTTTTGGGGTTCGGTATTGGGGCCCCCCTTTTTGGGGGCGTGTTCCAGGGAAATGTGATTGCTGGGGCTGTGTTTCAGCGGGGAAAAGGGTTTTTTTGGGGCTTGGTGGGGGTCTGGGGGCCCCTTGTGGTTCAGGGGAAAAGGGGGACTTTTCGGGAAAATTAAAGTTAAGGGGAGAAATGACCCAGGGATTTTGTTCCGGGGAAAAGTTTGGAATTTCGGGGGCTAAGGGTTTAAAGGAGAAATGTCTTCCCCCGGGGCTATTGGGCAAGGGAGAGTTTTGGAAAAAAAATCGGGGGGCTTGTTTCAAAGGGGGAGTTTAAAATTTGGGGCCTTTAAGGTTAAAAGGGGAAATGGAATTTTTGGGGTTTGTGTTCGGGACAAATTTACTTTTTACCCTTTAGGGCCCAAAGTAACGGGCCCGAAAAAGGGGAATTTTTGGAGGGGTATTTCCCGGGGGGAAAAAGGGGTCTGGGTGTTGGGGGGGTTTAGGTAGAGTGGGCTTTTAGGGCTATTTTTTAAAAAGGGAAAAGGGGACTTTTTGGGGGCCAAAACGGGAGAAAGGGCTCTGGGGCTTTGCAAAAGGGTGAGTGAGTTTTGGGGCTGTGTTCAGAAAATGAGACTTTTGGGGGCTATGTTTTCCCCCAAAGAGTGACTTCTGGGCTATGTTCGGGGGAGAAAAGGGCTTTTCCCAAAGGGTTTTAGTTTTTA
>JAMYXO010008621.1:0-10640 GCA_033310375.1 Conus canariensis
AACTGTAAACGAAATTGAACAGGTATGAAGGTAGCGGGGAAAGGGAGTAGGGATTGGGAAAAAACAGCAAAAGATGAAGGAGCTGCCGCCGTGGTAGGCCCTTGGTGTTGCACCCCCCCTGTTCGACACCGATCATAGACTTTATTTAGGTGAATATTCGGCCCCACCGGGCTTCTCCAAGTTTTTAATGTAATGTAGCGAAAAGGGGAAGACGGAATCACACTGACTCAGAGGAATGTTTATAGCTGAAATGGGAAGACTGGGACCTTATTGACTCAGAGTGAAGTGTGCCAGAGCGAGGTGGGAAGACTGGCATCACAGACTTGAAAATCACCGCTAAAGGGATGTCCCCTCAGAAGCGTTGCTCAGAATTTCCCCAAACACCTTAGGTATCTGTAACACTCGGGCCTGTTGGGCGCCAGGGTATTTTACAAAAGGAGCTTGGCGTTAGCCCTATAAATACGTCTCTGATAGTATGGCCCTGTAGCTCACCTTCTCATCCTCATCGGTCAAAATTTAAAAAAAAAAAAAAGGGCTAAAATTCTGTGGCTCTTTGTGCCACCTTCATTAAACCTCGGGTTTTGGTCTCCTTTTCACTCTAGTCCGTGATGAGTTCGTTAATAAATTTCGTCAGCATCTAAAAGGGTCTGGGGGCGTTTTGAACGGTGGTGGGGGGGCGCCTTCCAAAAGGTGGGTTGGACTCGGCGACCAATTTTGGGTGTGGCCGTGCACCAACAGCGGGAATGAATGGCTCGGGGCAACGCCACGGGAGCCCTGAAAGATAGATAGCGAAAAAATGAATAAAATGAAAAAAGAAAAGAAAAAAAGGGGAGATGGGGAATGGTTGAAACACAAAGACAGAGAAAAGAGAGACATACAGACAGAGAATAGAAAACCCAGACAGAGAGACAGACAGACAGAGAGAGAAGACACGAAACAATGGACATTCAGAAAGGAAAACAACGAGGAAAAAATAATCAAAACAAAAGAAACACAGCATAAACACGGGGGAAAAAAAAAAATTTTATAAAAGCAAAAAAACGCAGAAGAAAAATCGATATTTAAAAAACAGAAAAGAAGGGAAAAACAGATAAAAAAAAAAGGAAAAACAATGATCGGGACTGAACCCCCATACATTCAGCATCTCTGAAGAAAATTGGAGCCGGAAGGGAAAGTGACAAGGGAAAAAAACGAAAGGAAAAAAAAGAAAAGAAAAGGAAAGAGGGAAAAAAAAAATAAAAACTTCCAACTGCAAAAGAAACAACAAAAAAAAGTAAGAAAGAAAGGAACAAGAAAACAACACATCAACAAGGGGAAAAAAAACAAAAAGAAAAAAAAATCGACGAAAAAAAAAAAATTTTGGAGAAAAAAACAAGGGACGGAATGGGAAGACAAAAAAAGCAATAGCAAGAACAAATGACAGACAAAAAAGGTAATGTTGGGGGGGGGGGGGGGGGGGGGGGGGGGGGGGAAATGGGGGGAGGGGGGGGGGGGAAGGAAAACAAATCACGAATGACATTTGCAGAATCTTAGGATGCTTCTCTGGCACAAAGGAAAAAGAAAAAAAGGGAAAGAAAAAATAAGGCGATGGAAATAAAAAAGGAAATGCAACGAAGCGAGAAATAAACACTGATCGTGTGTGCACTGAGTTACAAAAATCGTTCACGGCTTTAGACCAGCAAAAGGGTCACGGGGAAGGGGGGAGAGGGGGAGGCGGGGGGCCAAAAAAAGAAAAGTTGGGGGGTGTCTACCCACATCCCTTTGTCCCCCCAGCAACTGTGACGTTCAAAACTGGGGCAGCGTGTTGTGTGGTGTGTGAAAGAGAGACAGAGTGATCCTTTGTCTGAATGATAAAGTATGTGTCTTGTAGGCCGGTGTATGTCCCTTTTATAAAGAAATACAGCGGTGTGTGTTTGGGGTGTGTGTGTGTGTGGTGTGTGTGGGAAAGGGGGGGAGACAGAGAGAGACTTTTTAAAAAACAGGGTTTCCAGAGAAAACGTCTTAAACCCTCACGAAAACAGATTTTATTTATTACATATTTCGCGCGACAGCCCATGTGTGGTGTGTGTTTTGGTGTGGGGTGTGTGTTTGGTGTGGTGTGGCGCGCGCGCGCGCGCGCGTGTGTGTGTGTGTTGGTGCTTTGGGGTGTGTGTGGTGGTGTGTTTTAAAGGGGTTGGGAAGAAGAAAAAAAAGGGGCCTGGGGGGGGTTTGGGCTGAAGGGGGCGTATGCACTGGTTTCGCCAACAACCTCTTTTTGCACTTGACAGAGAGAGGAGGAGTGAGCGAGGGGAGGCAGCTTGCATCATAGTTGCTAAAAAATGATGAATAAACACGGCCTCCGTTTCCCCCACCCTCCACCTCCTCCTCCCCTTCTGCTCCCCTTCTCTCTTGTTTGGCGGGCAGAGATCTGTTTGATAGCGCCAGGCAGCAGCTGTTGCGCATCTTCTTTTTTCATTTCTTTCAGCCCCGTATTTAACGTTTCCCCAAAACCTTTTCCCCCTACAGTTGTTCCTACTTCTCCCTGCCTTTTTTCCTTTTATTTCCCCCCTTTTTTTTTCAACACTGCTCCCTTTTATCTCTTTTCCCTGCATTTTCCTATCTTTTTTTTTCCAACCCTTTGTACATTTTCAGGGGCTTTATCTTTTTTTTCCTATTTTTTTTTCTTCTTTTTTTCCTGTCTCCACACTTTTTCTATCTTTTTTCCTTTTTTCATATCATGTTCTTACTTTTCCCTACCTCTCTCTTATTTTTCCGCCTTTATCTTTTTTCCCATTTTTTCCCCTTTTCTGCCTTTTCCTAGTTGTTCATGGGGTTTTTTTTTTCCTCATTTCTGCCTTTTCCTGTGTTTCGCCCCCTTTTTTCTCACTTTTCCCAACCTTTTCCCATTTTTCCCTTGCCATTTGCCCTCTTTTCCCTCTGCGTTCGCAACGATTTTTTCTTTTTTTTTTTTCCCAAATACCCGACTTTTTTTATACTTTTTCTTTACTTTTTTCTTTCTTTTTTTTTTTTTCTCTTTTTTTTTTTTACTTCTTCTATTTGTTTCACTGTTTCCGCCCCCCCATGTACTACTATTTACATTTTTTAATCTATTGTTTCACACCCTTTCTTACATTTTGTCCATGTTTTCTTTTGCCTCCCTTTAACCCCCTCCCCCTACTTTAATTTTTTTTTCTTGCTTTTCCCTACATCCTTTTTTTTGCCTCCTCTTCTTTTCTTTCAATCCCACTTTTACACCATTTAAAAAATCATTCGAAATAAATGATTTTTTGCTTGGTTTGGGACGAGAAACTGACAAAAAAAAGGGTTTAAATTTCCATAGTGGACTATTTAAAGATAAAACTTGGGTTCCAGAGTCCACCATTTTGAATTGCATTTTGTTTTTTTTTCCCAAAATCCCCCCCGAAATAGTAGAAAAATTGTTACCATTATTTTTTAATTTACATTATTGTATTGGGGAACGGGACACAGGGGGTTTCCCGCACCCATCGGCACCCCCTGGTACACGAATTTTGTCATTCCGGGGCGCTGGTCTATAAAAGGGTACGCAGCAAAAGCCATGATTAGTCGCCCCCGAGAAGACTTAGATTAACGCACCTTTGGGCGAGTGCCCAAGGGGGAAAAAGTATTTAATTATGTACGCTCCCTCCAGGACTTCTTAGGAACGTTCCCCTCCCCCTCCCCCCCCCCCCCCCCCCCCCCCCCCCCCCACACACACCACCTCCCCCCATCCCTGTACTTCGAAAACGGCCCCCGAAAAAGGGGGTCATGGCCAACAGCCCCGGTCAGGACCGCAAGTTTTTCAGCAATAGCGACCCGTTTTGATGAAGTGTCACGACTGTGCTTTATTCCTCTGGGTGAACCGCGGATAACCCATTTGGATCCGTCTTCTCGAAACTCTTTGATTCTCCGCCGATGGGGGGTAGATTTTTTCCGCCGGGTGGTGGGGGGCAGGCGGCTGGCATCCATAGAGAAGGGGGTCTCATCGTGACGTGGAAGAGTTTGCTGCTTTTTTTTTTTTGTTTCCCACAACATGGGGTGCTAGGGAAAAACAGTGTGCTGTTTAAGGGGACTGAAAGGGGGCCCGCCACAGCTGCTGCTGTCACAGCTTCGCCTGCGGTGCGCCACTGCGGTGCACCAGCTCCCTTCCCCCCTCACATCGGGCGAAATCGAGAGGGCGTATCGTCCTCTTTTTTCTTTTTTTTTTTCTCCTCTCCTCCTCCTTCTTTGTTTTCTTTCTTTCCTTGCTGCCTGGCAGTCTTGCAATGAATGGGTGGCTAGATCACGGGGGAAAAAAAAGCACAAAAAAACACCAGTCGGGTAGAAGGAAGCTTTCATTCCTTTCCCAGCTTTTGCAGTGGGTTTTGTGTCATAGCGGGGTTGACTTTCTGCCTGCGACATCCTTTGGAACTTTTTGACTTGCATTTGTTTTTCCCAGTTCGCCATCCTTT
Organism: Conus canariensis; assembly: GCA_033310375.1. NCBI lineage: Eukaryota > Metazoa > Mollusca > Gastropoda > Neogastropoda > Conidae > Conus > Conus canariensis. The sequence goes on from JAMYXO010008621.1 coordinate 4,449, forward strand.
AAGTACGAACCCCTCCATTTTTGGATTTTAAAAAACAAGTCGGTTGTTTCTTAAGGCGTGTTCAAAAACGGTATTCCTACTTCAAATTCATTTTCTGTTTTTTAAAATACGGCTGTTTCTTTTGTTGTTTAAAAGTACGGTTGTTCCCTGTTTCATTCTGCCAAAAGTACGGTTTTTTCGTTGACGATCTTGAAAGCGAGCTGTACAAAACTACTTTTAAAAGTACGGGGTTTTTTCGTTTGGCTTTTTTCATTAAGCTACCTTTAAAAAAAATGAATGTTTTTTTACGGTCAGTAAGATTAACGAAAATTTTGTATACATGTGTTTTAACGCCATTTATTTTATGGATGATCCAAGTGTCTGACGCTGGAGCTTTTTCAGTCACGTAGCGACTGTAACTGTGACTGATCTTTATTTTGGATTCAGTTTACCCCGATTTGGGGTCAACCTATGTTTAATGACCGAGACCGATTTCTCCATGAGGAAATAGCCATTTCCTTCTAGCTGGTATAATTGGTGAGGGGTCATTTCTGAAAACACAAAAATCATCGCTGCCCTGGGCCTCCTCTCTCTCCCCTCCCCTCTCTCTCTCTCTCCCCCTCTCTCTCTCCTCCTCTCTCTCTCCCTGTCACACACACACACACACACAACACCACACAAAAACGCACGCACACGCACACAGGCCACACACACCACACACAACCGCGCGGCGCGCCGCGCGGGGCCCGCGCGCGCACCGTGCAGGCACCGCTTAATTGCTAATGAAAGTGGTATTTGATGACAAGGGCCGCTTGGACCCACCCAGCCGCTGAGGGAAAGTGAAAGTAATGTTAATTTCTGTTTAAGAACAAGCAATTTCGTGCCTTTTGCTTGAAAACAATTACTCAGAAGGAGGAAAAATCTTGTGAAACTTTGTTGACTTTTTCTTCTCGCTTCAGGCCCCCCAAAAAAGTCATCTTCCCCAACCACACACTGGGGTCACCGTTGTTTTTAAATCGGTTATCAGAGGCCAAAACGATGCTAAAGGGGGAAGGGATTCATCCGTTCAGAATGCAATCTGCTGGCCCGGACAGTTCGAACGTTGGGTAGCTCAAGTACCCAAGTTATGTCTGGAAAAGGGTTTTGTGTTCAAATCCCGGGCGCCTGACAAAAAAAGCCCGGTGTTTTCTGTTTTCTTAACGTGTTGTCACTCCCTTGGGGGCAGTAAAAGTGTGAATTATTTGCCTCCTCAGACCCTGGATGCTTAGTCCCATCTTTTAAAACAGCTGAGGGTAGGGGGGGGGGGTGAACGTTAGACCTAATTAACCAAACAATCAGGCACAACGGACACAACTGGAGTTTTAAATGCCATTTTTTTGGGGACGACAAGCCGTTCGCTGTCGATTTTGACCCGACCTCCCCAATCGTGGGTTTGTGTAAGGAGGCCTGGGAGATGCCCCCCGAATGCCCCCCCCCCCCCCCCCCCCCTACAGAGGCGTTCTGGGGCCCAATGCGAAATGACGCAGATGAAATTAGCCCAGGAAACTTTTTTTCGTGGCCCAAAAAGCCCCCCGGCCGTTTTAAAACAAATTTTGATCAAACAAAATAAAAAAAATGACATTACGTCATTCATTTACTGTCATTCATTTACGTCGTTTGCCCGGAAATGACCAGCCCCTTAAAAAATTTGAACTTTTTCAAACAAATAAAAAAAAAATGAAAATTTACGTCATTTCCAACACACTACCGGGCCTGACGGTGGCAGTAACTGTCAAGGGAAATGTTCTCAGACGCCTCGAAGACAGGGCGCCCCCTCACGGCTTTTTTTGAACAAACTGAACTTGAAGTGAAAAATTGCACTAAAAGGAACACTCTCATTCCAGCAAAAGGGGATTCTGTTAAGAAGAGAGGGATAGGTTTCAACGACACGTACCATAGAAAAAATTTCTCGCGTTGTTGAATCGACTGAAAACCCGCTCAGTTGTGGTAAGGGGAACTGACCCCTTTATTGAGAGGGGGTGGTGAAGGGGGGGGGGGGGGGCAAGCTTTTTCCCGAGTTTAGTGGAAAATTTTTCCGGCCCCTGTTTTTTTTTTGCTTCTTAGCCTGCTGGGGCCATTGGGCGGCAGACATCTTGAGCAAGTCCCCAAACAAATTCATGCAGGTTTTTAGGGGGGGGGGGGGGGGGGGGGGGGGGGGGGAGGGGGGGTAAGGTTTTGGGTGGAAGGGGGGGGGGTGGGGGGGGGGGGGGGTGGGGTGGGGGTGTGGGGGGGGGGGGGGGTTTGGTTGGGGGGTTTTTTTGGGGGGGGGGAGGGGGGGTAGGGAGGGGGGGGTTTTTTTTTTTTTGGGGGGGGGTTTATGGGGGGGAAAATTTTTGGGTTTGTTGAGGTGGAGGGGGGGGGTTGTTGGGGGGGGGGGGGGGGGGGGGTTTTTTTGGGGGAGTTTTTTTTTTGGGGTTTAAATTTTGGGGGGGGAAAAATTTGGGGGGGTTTTTGGGGGGGGGGGGGGGGAAAATGGGGGGGGGGGGGGAATTATAATAGGGGTAAAATTTTTTTTTTTTTAAGGGAAAAAAAAAAGGATATTTCCTTGTTTGCCTTTTTCTTCCCTTTCTTTTCCCTGTTTTTTTTTTTTCCTTCCCCTCTCCTCCCCTCTTTTCTTTTTCCCCCCTTTTTTTTTGTGGGGGTTGGGGGGGGGGGGGGTGGTTGCGGGAAACTTTCAGGGAACCGCTGGCCATGAAAAACCGTTTCCGGCAATGTCGTTACTAATTGCTCAGAAATTGCTACAAAAATTCCCCCCAACATCCCCCCCCCCCCCCCCCTCCACCCCCTTTCCCTTTCCTGTTCTTTCCCATCCTCTTTAACCCCCCCCCCCTGTTTTTTCCCTCCCCCCCCCCCCCATGCTCCCTCCTCACCGACATTTCTCCCTCCTGTGGTTTTTTTTCCCCCCCGCTTCCCCTCAATGTTCCAGTGAGCAGTTACTCATGTTGGGGCTTTTTTAAGGGTGGGGGATGATGTGCAGAAAAAACTGGGGGGGGATATATATATTTTATTTAAATATATAAATATATAATATATAATATATATAAATAATAAAATATATTCTGCCCGTGGGGAAAACTCTGAGGGTTCATTTACCCGGCACCACCATCCCCCCCATTGCTGGGCTTTGTGACGGTATGACCTAGACAGCTTGAGAGTAAGTAAGGTAGTAGAAGAAAATGGTGGAAGAGGCACTCACCAGGGTTTGAGTATGGGATCGGGGGAACAAAAGGATTTTTGACTCTTTTTTTTTTTTTTAAGTGAATGGCTTCCGCGGAAAGCATGACGAATCCCTGGTTTTAAATCGCGGGCTTCTTGCTGCAAAAGGTACTTTTTTTTTCCCTGTTGTTGCTTTGAAAGAAAAAATTACTTGTTTTCATCTGTGTGTGTGTGTGTGGGGGGTGTTGTGTGTGTGTGTGGTGTGTGTGTTTTGGTGGTTGTGGATGCGTGCTCGGCTGCGTGTGTGTGTGTGTTGTGTGTGTGTGGTGTGTGGTACTTTATATATTTTTTATAAACTATGCATTCGCTCTTCTTCCCTCCTCCCTCCTCTTCTCTCCTCTCTCCTCTCTCTCTCTCTTTACTCTACTATCTAACTATTAAACTCCCCATCAATTTTTTTTCCCCTCTCTCTCCTTCCCCCCTCCCCCCTCCCCTCTCTCTCTCCTCTCTCTCTCTCTCTGTCTCCCCCCGGTCTCTCTGTCCCTGTCCGTCCCCCTCTCTGTCTCTGCTTTTTTCTGTCTCATCTGTCCCCCTCCCCTCTCCTCTCCCCCCCTTCTCTCTCCCCTTCTCTCCTCCCCTCGTATCTCCCCATCAATTTCCTTCCTCTCTCTCTCCTCCGTCTCTCTGGTGCTCTCTGGCCCCCTGTCTCTTTCTCTCTCTCTGTTTTTTTTCTGTCTGTCTTCTGTCTGTCTGCTGTCTGTCTCTGTCCCCCTCCCCCTTCTCCCCTCCATCCCCCCTCTTCTCCCCTCTCTCTCTCTCTCCTCTTTAGGGCCGTGAAGCCTCATGCCTGCATGCATGTATATTTCTCTGTATCCTGTTTTCCCACTGTCGGGCCTGTTACCAAACAAAGAGCTCACCAGTAAAGTATCCGAAAAGCTCACACATTGATCACCGATTCGGGCCTGGAAACCAGAAAAAAAGAAAAAACAACAAAAAACGGCCCTTTTTCGGCTTTTATTTTGGCATGGCAACGTTTTTTTTGACGACGATTTTTTAAATTTGAGGGTCAAAAATCCCGACGTTAAAACGTGACAAAATGACTTCACGGACGGGGTTTTAAAGCTGTCTGGGATTATGACTCGTGGGCCGTCCCCGGTGAAAGTGTGAGGTCTGGAACCAAAAAGGCAAAAAGAAACATAATAAATAAACGGGCGGACCGGGGCCGCGACCCACAAAAAAAAAAAGGAACAAACTGCAGTTTTTTGGTAAAAAAGCGAAAACTTTTTTTTTTTTTTGTTAATTTCCCCCTCGGTGTACTGATATGAAAACCAGTCCCCTAAAAATCTTCACAACAAACTTTTTTGGACTTCTGCATGTCCCTTTGGGGGTTGCCCTCAGAAAGAGCTAAAAAATGAATTTTTTTTCCAAAGGTACTAACTGTGCAGGGGTTTGCGGACTTTGGGCAAATATGGTTTGTGGCTATTTTTAAAGGGAAAGTCCCCCCGAATGAAACGGGATTGGACTAATGCCACTAAAAGTTAGGACATTTTTTTGTTTTAGAAGAAAAAATTGTTGGGGTTTTATTAATATATTATTAAGATCATCCATTCTAAAAACAATAGGGCTCTAAAAGATTAATTGCCCATTCTCCAAAAATTTTAACATCATTAAAAAAGAAAACCCCTCATTTTTTTGATTTTCGAAGAAAAGGTTTTTTGGTTTTTTTGATTAAAAGATGAAAAAATAAATTGCCACGAAAATTTAGTGGTCAGATCGGAAAAAAAAAAAACAACTGAGCCGAAGAGCACGCCCCCAAAGGGGCCCTGGGGTGACTTGAAGGAAAACCTTTGGTGGGGATGGTTTACTGCAAAAGGCTAGAAACTGACCCTGCCCTCAGCGGCTACGAGGCACAGGGGAGTCTGGAAAAAAAGGCAGTAAAACAGACCGCGGGAAACCCCCGCAGTTTTTTTCGCGGTTACTAGGACAGAAGATTAAATTATTATACACTGGTGACAGGAATGAACTGCCCCAAAAAATTTGGGACTTAAATGAAAATTTTGGGATTTTGCTGTTTTTTTTATAGTCTGCATCTTAGGTTTTTAAAACGTCCCCTGTTTAAATCGCCGTACAATAACCCCCCCAACATAGCGATAAAAACTAAGAAAACACTACCATCCATGCCTCTTTTTTGTCTGTCTGTAATTCTCGCTGTATCTGTCCTGTCGTCTGTCTGTTGTCTGTCTGTCTGTCTGTCCTTTTCTCTCTCTCTTCTCTCCTCTCTCTCTCCTCTTCGTCTCTCCTCTCCCCCTGCACTCTCTCTCTCACCTCTCCCTCTCTGTCTCGGTTTTTTTGTCCGTCTTTTTTGTCCCCGAAATGTCTGTCTGTCTCTCGCCTGTGTTGTGTCTCGTCTCATTTTTCTCATTCTCTCTCTCTCTCTCTCTCTCTCTCTCTGTGGGGCTCCTCCCTCCAATCACACACCCAAAACACACACCACAACACAACACACCCACACCACAAACCCCCCACACCACAAACCCCACCACAAAAACCCCCACCAAAACCACACACACACAACACACACACACAACCACACCACCCACACCCACACCACCCACACCACACCACACCACACACAACACACAACACACACACACACATTGTCCCCCGCGTGCACCACCGTTTTTTTAATTGTGCCTGTCTGTTTTCCCATCCCCCCCCCCCCTATGCAGCCCCGGTTTTTTTTTGTTTGTTTGTTTTTTTTGTTTTTTTTTCCCCTTGTTTTTTTTTTCGCTGCTTCCCCCGCTTTAATCACCCGTTTTCATCTTGACTTCTTCTTTTTTTCCAGAGAATGAAGGCAGCTAGTCACTGGGGGGTTCCGCCAAAAGTTATGAAAAGAATGAAAGCTGGCTACGACCACGCCCTAAGTGTGTGTGTTCCTTGAGCTTCTGTGTTGGGGGACGCGGCTTATGTCCTATTGCCGGGGACGGGGGGGAGGGGGAGAAGGGCCCCCGATAGAGT
>JAMYXO010000860.1:0-10000 GCA_033310375.1 Conus canariensis
AAAGATATATCACAGAGAACAAAAGTCTCTGCAAAAGACTGTTGTGTTTGTTCTCGCTGTTTTCAGTCTGGTCATCATGTGTCAGGGTGCAAGAATGATGTAGTTTGCAGAGAATGTAAACAGACTGGCCATAAAAGGGTGACCAGTCATGCCAACTCTCTGACAGTTGCACTGACAAACAAAACAATGACCAACCGACACAGACGAAAAGCAAAGTAAAGACAGACAGCAAACAAAAAGCTACAAACGATGTTACAAAGCCTAGTAAGCTTGTTGACAGGAGCCGATCATCAACCCGCCAGTCTACCCTCCTGTCTTCTCTCGAACAGGGTCGTCGTGTACGGTCAGACACCCCCAAGCGTGGTCGTTCCAGAGAGCGACACAGACCGAGGGAGGGGGCGGGAAAGGTGCCCAGACGGGAGGAGTCGGGTTCAGTCTGCCCTGTGCGTTCTGACTCTGAGAGGGCGACGGTTGAACGGTGGCAGTAGTCGCTGTGTGTGACCCATCGACCTTTTGACGACGGATTGGCTATTGTCCAACGGACTGTGAGTTTGAATACTGCTTGAAATGTGTCATTGATGATTATGGTTGATATTATGATATACATGTCAATTTTGTTTTTATGGATGTCCATGAAAACAAAAAGGGTACAAAAGGAAATTAAAAGAAAACAAAAAAATGTTACGATGGATAATATACGTATTACCTCTTTGAATGTAAGAGGGTTACGAAACAAAATGAAAAGAAGATTGGTGTTTAATTTCTTTAAAAAAGAAAAGATGGATATTATTTGTTTACAAGAATCTCATGTAACAAAAAATGAAATTGAAACATGGAACAAAGAATGGGGTGGTAATATCTTTTATAATGACGGTACAACGCGAAGTCGGGGGGAAGTGATTAAATTAATAAGGTCACACACAAAAAAAATGCTTGTTGTTTCTGAAAAATGGTTCCGCTCCGGGAAGCGATGGAATAACCACCGAATTTTATAAATTCTTCTGGAGCAAAGTAGGTCGTCTAGTAACTGATTCGTTTAATGATTCATTTAATAGAGTTTCAAAATGGAGTGACTGACGGCGGAGAACGAAGCAAAATTTAGAAAGAGAGGGTGTTAGTTACCGCCAATGACATTGACAAACAAAGCACATGACAAGACACGATGCATTTCAACCACTTGGGTCTTCTTCAGGCGAAAAAATAAATCACATTTAACATTTAAGACAGTACAAACAAAGAACGAAAATGACTCATCTGTTGTTAGTCCATGTGGTGGGCAGAATAGCCGCTAGGCGGAAATGACAAGGGGGATTATGGGAGAGGAAAAGGAGGGGGGGGGTTCGGGGGGGGGGGGGGTTGTGTGATACGATAGGGTTGTGTGTCTAGTTTAGTGGGTGGTGTGATATCTTTGTGACGGTTTAGTTTGTATAATGGTGGTTGTATATGGTGGGGGGGGGGGGGGGGGGGAAGGGGGCAAACTGGGAAAAAAAAAAACAAAAAAAAAAAAAAATTATATATAGAAGGGGTAAATAAGTACATGAACAGAAGAAACAAAAAAAAAAAAAAATAAATAAATAAATTAAAAACAATAAATAAATAAAAAAGTTTAGGTGAATAAAATAAATGATTTCGCTGGGTGATGAAAGAGGTGGTGGTAGTTATGTGTGGGTAGTTGTGAAAGGTGTGTGGGTAATGTTAATGAGGGAGGGAAGGGGATGGAAGATAAATGGGTGATAAGGTATGATTGGGAGGGGGGGGGGGGTGAGAGAGAGAGAAAAAAAAAAAGGGAGGAGGGTAATGTGAGTTGTGTGGGGGGGGGGGGGGGAGGAAGGGGGGCAAGAGAAGGAGAGCTCATATCTCTTCATCCACTATGGGGTGGGGGGTGGGGTGGGGGTGGGAGGTTGGGAGGTTCATATTAATTGTGTTGTTTAAAAAAGTAAACAATGCTGTGGGATGATGTTCATTGTAACAGGTGAAATAATGTGTTGGCATCAATATGCGCTGTTTGTTGAGAGAAGATAGCAGTGATCAATGAAAAACAGGGTATCATGTGTTGCAACAACACACACACACACACACACACACACACACACACACACACACACACACACACACCAACACACAAAGAGGGGTAAAAATTATTATCATTAATCAGTCACTGATGGGTGATGATCATATGAGATCAACGGTAGTGTAGGAAGAGATTCTTCTCCGTTCCCTTAGGCAGGAATGGTGGAGGTACTGGCAAGGGCTTCTGTATAGTGAAGGCCCTCCAGTGGTCAATAAGGTTTTGCATTCATCAGTGTGTTGGCAGGCCAGGATTCTTCTTTTGGTGTTGTTGGGACTGTTCCACCGTCATTGGGGCTGCATGGATTAATTGCAGACCCGCCAGGGTGGAGTATTGCAGAGATGTTATGTCATAGTCTGGAGTGCCCGGTTCTCATATCACAATGATGGTCTTCTTCGTTACTTAGGTCGGAATCCTGGAGGTAGTGACGGAGGCTGCTGTATGGTGAAGACCCTCCAGTGGTCAGTATGGTTTTGCACTCATTGGTGAGTTGGCAGGCCAGGTTTCCACTTTGGGCCAAGCTGGGAATGCTCCGCTGTCTCTGGGGCTGCACTGCATTGATGGTTTGAAAGCCTCACAGGTGTGGAGTATAGTGGACCTGTCATGTTGAGGTCAGGGAGCCTTATCCTCAGTCCAACAATGTTCACTTGGTCTGATTTGGGCGTCCGGTAGTATGCATCCCTCTTGTTGAAGGTCTGGGTGCTGCTCAAGTCATCTTCCTATTTGTCTCCTTGGAAATATTTTAGATTTATTCCAAGGAGACTACCTTTTACAGTTGGGGCTGCTGTCCTTCCTTTGTCAGTTGGTCAGCTTCTTCATTTCCATATAGTGCAGTGTGAAGGTATTCACTGGATGGAGTATTTTCAGTGACTGATAATGGTAATAATTTTAAATCAGTAGTACCAAGGTGGTGACCATTGTTATACAAGTGGAAAAATGCAGTGGTGATGGTGCAATGGTGCAAGGTGGGGGGCATAGGAAAATACCAATGACCTGTGGGTGATGCTCACTGGCATGGGTGAGATCAATGGTACTGTAGGATGATAGTCACTGAGGTAAGTGGAATAATAAGGTGGCATTGGTATAATATTGCAGGTTGAGAAAGTGGGTGGAGGGGGGTTGGGGTAAGAGACTGGTGGTGATGGTCATGTTTCATTGGAGATACTGTGGGATGATGATAATTGTTGGTAATAATGGGATGATTTTTGTGGCATGGTGTAAAGTGTCGGTGGGGGAATGGGGCAAGGTGTTTAAAGATGGGTGGATGATGATGATGGTAAAGGTTGAGGTATGGTCATAGTGGTGTAGGATGATGGTCATTTTGTAAAAGGAGTAGGAGAGTGCATTAGAAAGTGTGATAATGCCAGTTGTGGAGTAAAGGAAATGATTATAAAGACTGATGGATGTTAAATAGCTGTGATGAGATCTACAGTACTGTAGGGGGGTGGCAGTCCGTTATAAGTGAAAATAATGTCATGGCATGATGTAGTAATGCCAGTTGGAAAAAAAAAAAAAAAAAAAAGGGATGAAGAATAATGGATAATTGGTCATTGTCTTGATGGGGTAAACAGTCTATAGGGTGTTGTTCATTGCCATAAGTGAAAAGCATGATGGCATTGGCATGATAATGCAGTTGAGTTTAAAAAAAAAAAAAAAAAAAAAAAAAAAAAAAAAAAAAAAAACAAACAACACACCACCACCACCACCACCACCAACAACAGCAACTTTGTGGGGGGGGGGGGGGCAATGATAAATGACTCGGTTGGTGGTAAAGGTTGTATCTATAAAATGAAATTAATATTCTATGAATGGTGGTAATAATGTAATGATGATGGTGGTCATATATGGGAATGTGGGGGGGGGGGGGGGGGAAAGGGGACACACACACAACCCCCCCCCCCCCCCCCCCCCGACAAACACATGTACATGCATCCAAGCATACTGTAATGTCTAGGGGTGATCATGAGATACAAGATACAATGGGGACAAAGGAAAGGAAGTGGTCAGTGGAAAAAAAAAAAAGGAAAGGGGGGGGGGGGGGGGGGGGGGGGTGTTTACTGCAAGTTAATGTGTGTGGGTGGGTGTGTGATTTTGTGGAATATATAGTGAGTTGTTGTTGCAGTGAGGGACCGGTGTAATCATGTACTTGGGTTGGGATGCTGGTGATACGGGGTGGGGGGGTTGGGTTGGGGTGGGGGTGGGGGTGGGGGTCAAGGGAAAGAGCGGGGGGGAGGGGGGTGTTACAGGGGGGGGGGGGGGGAGTTTGGAGGTGGGAGGGTCGACTACTGGGCCTACCCTTTTTTTTTTTTTTTTTTTTTTTTTTTTGGGGGGGGGAGGGGGAAAGGGGGGGATATGTGTGTGTGTGTGTGTGTGTGTGTGTGTGTGTGTGTGTGTGTGTGTGTGTGTGTGTGTGTGGGTGGAGTAGGGGTAGATCAGAGGGTAGGTAGTTCATTGGTATAGAACAAGCATAGGTTGTGGTGGAATGTGAAAGGTGAAGGAGGGTGGCTGTAGATTAGGTATGAAGTGAGGAGCGGGAGGGGGGGGGGGGCTTCTTGTGGTGCTCTGTGTGTGTGTGTGTGTGTGTGTGTGTGTGGTGTGCGTGCATGTGTGTGTGTGTGTGTGTGTGTGTGTGTGTGTGTGTGTGTGTGTGTGTTAAGTAAATGAACAAAATAAAATGAAATAAATTAATTGAAAAAAAAAAAAAAAAAAAAAAAACACCTTGATAAATACATAAATTAGAAGTGTGGGGGGGGGGAAGTTGTAAGGGGAAAGATAAAGCAAAATTAAGATTAAATAGGTGGAGGGTGGCTGTAACTACTGTATGTAGTGAGTGAAGGGGATATGGTGGTGGTGTGTGTATATGTTATGGTGTGTGTTGGTGGGGATACTAGCCAACTGATGTAGAAGTGGTGGGTGTGTGCGTAAGGTTATTGTTGGATGTTGATGCCTTGGGGGGTGTAGTGGTGCCCAGTTTGGCAATGAGATGGGGATTCTTGAGTTTGTTGCGTTCAAAGCTGTCACTCTGTGACTGCCAGAGTGCCATGACTTTGACATGTCAAAGGCATCAACATCCAACAATAACCTTACGCACACACCCACCACTTCTTACATCAGTTTGGCAGTATCCCCCACCAACACACACACATACACATATACACACACCACCACCATATCCCCTTCACTCACTACATACAGTAGTTACAGCCACCCTCCACCTATTTAATCTTAATTTTGCTTTATCTTTCCCCTTACAACTTCCCCCCCCCCCCCACTTCTAATTTATGTATTTATTCAAGGGTTTTTTTTTTTTTTTTTTTTTTTCAATTAATTTATTTCATTTTATTTTGTTCATATTTACTACACACACACACACACACACACACCACACACACACACACACACACACACACACATGCACGCACACACCACACACACACACACACACACACACACACACACACACACACAGAGCACCACCAAGAAGCCCCCCCCCCCCTCCCGCTCCTCACTTCATACCTAATCTACAGCCACCCTCCCTTCACCTTTCACATTCCACCACACCCTATGCATGTTCTATACCAATGAACTACCTACCCTCTGATCTACCCCCTACTCCACCCCACACACACACACACACACACACACACACACACACACACACACACACACACACACACACACACACACAATATCCCCCCCTTTCCCCCTCCCCCCCCCCCCCCAAAAAAAAAAAAAAAAAAAAAAAAAAAAAAAAAAGGGTAGGCCCAGTAGTCGACCCTCCCACCTCCAAACTTCCCCCCCCTGTAACACCCCCCTCCCCCCGCTCTTTCCCTTACCCCCCACCCCCCACCCCAACCCCCCCACCCCGTATCACCAGCATCCCAACCCAAGTACATGATTCACCGGTCCCTCACTGCAACAACAACTCACTATATTTCCACAAAATCACACACCCACCCACACCACATTAACTTGCAGTAAACACACCCCCCCCCCCCCCCTTTCCCTTTTTTTTTTTTTTCACTGACCACTTCCTTTCCTTTGTCCCCATTGTATCTTGTATCTCATGATCACCCCTAGACAAAACAGGTAGCTTGGATCATGTACATGTTTTTTGTCGGGTTGTGGGGTGTGTGTGTGTGTGTGTGTGTGTGTGTTGTGTGTGTGTTTTGTGTGTGTCCCCTTTTTTTTTTTTTTTTTTTTTTTTTCCCCCCCACATTCCCATATATGACCACCATCTTCATTACATTATTACCACCACTCGTAAGATATAATTTCATCTATAGAAAACAACCTTTACCACCAACCCGAGTCATTTATCATTGCCCCCCCCCCCCCCCCCCCCACAAGTTGCTGTTGTTGGTGGTGGTGGTGGTGGTGGTGGTGTTGTTCTGGGTTTTTTTTTGTTTTTTTTGTTTTTTTTTTAAACTCAACTGGCAATAATCATGCCAATCCATCATGCTATTTCACTTATGCAATGAACAACACCCTATAGCACTGTTTACCCCACTCAAGGACAATGCCCAAATTTAAATCCATTATTCTTCAATCCCTTTTTTTTTTTTTTTTTTTTTTTTTCCGAACTGGCTTTACTACATCAATGCCATGACATTATTTCACTTATAACGACTCCCAACCCCCTACAGTATGAGATCTATCACAGCTATCACATCCATCAGTCTTTATAATCATTTCCTTTCCCTCCACCACTGGCATTATCACACTTAACAATGCACTCTCCTACTCCTTTTACAAAAAATGACCATCATCCTACACCACTATGACCATACCTACACCTTTACCATCATCATCATCCACCCATACTTTAAACACCTGCCCCATTCCCCACCGACAAATTTACACCATGCCACAACATCATCCCACTTATACCCAACAATTATCATCATCCTACAGTATCTCCAATGAAAACATGACCATCACCCACCAGTCATCACCCAACCCCCCTCCACCCACTTTCTCAACCTGCAATATTATACCAATGCCACCTTATTATTCCACTTACCTCAGTGACTATCATCCTACAGTACCATTGATCTCACCCATGCCAGTGAGCATCACCCACAGGTCATTGGTATTTTCCTATGCCCCCCCACCTTGCACCATTGCACCATCACCACTGCATTTTTTCCACTTGTATAACAATGGTCACCACCTTGGTACTACTGATTTAAAATTATTACCATTATCAGTCACTGAAAATACTCCCATCCAGTGAATACCTTCACACTGCACTATATGGAAATGAAGAAGCTGACCAACTGACAAAGGAAGGACAGCAGCCCCAACTGTAAAAGGTAGTCTCCTTGGAATAAATCTAAAATATTTCCAAGGAGACAAATAGGAAGATGACTTGAGCAGCACCCAGACTTCAACAAGAGGGATGCATACTACCGGACGCCCAAATCAGACCAAGTGAACATTGTTGGACTGAGGATAAGGCTCCCCTGACCTCAACATGACAGGTCCACTATACTCCACACCTGTGAGGCTTTCAAACCATCAATGCAGTGCAGCCCCAGAGACAGCGGAGCATTCCCAGCTTGGCCCAAAGTGGAAACCTGGCCTGCCAACTCACCAATGAGTGCAAAACCATACTGACCACTGGAGGGTCTTCACCATACAGCAGCCTCCGTCACTACCTCCAGGATTCCGACCTAAGTAAACGAAGAAGACCATCATTGTGATACTGAGAACCGGGCACTCCAGACTATGACATAACATCTCTGCAATACTCCACCCTGGCGGGTCTGCAATTAATCCATGCAGCCCCAATGACGGTGGAACAGTCCCAACAACACCAAAAGAAGAATCCTGGCCTGCCAACACACTGATGAATGCAAAACCTTATTGACCACTGGAGGGCCTTCACCATACAGAAGCCCTTGCCAGTACCTCCACCATTCCTGCCTAAGGAACGGAGAAGAATCTCTTCCTACACTACCGTTGATCTCATATGATCATCACCCATCAGTGACTGATTAATGATAATAATTTTTAACCCCTCTTTGTGTGTGTGTGTGTGTGTGTGTGTGTGTGTGTGTGTGTGTGTGTGTGTGTGTGTGTGTGTATGAATATGTGTGTAAAAAATTTTCCACAGTTAGTCTCACTATGATCACACGATCTTAACTCACCTAGAACATTGTTTACATGTGTTCCCCCCCCCCCGCCCCCTTTGTGTGTGTGTGTGTGTGTGTGTGTGTGTGTGTGTGTGTGTGTGTGTGTGTGTGTGTGTGTGTGTGTGCAACACATGATACCCTGTTTTTCATTGATCACTGCTATCTTCTCTCAACAAACAGCAGCATATTGATGCCAACACATTATTTCACCTGTTACAATGAACATCATCCCACAGCATTGTTTACTTTTTTAAACAACACAATTAATATGAACCTCCCAACCTCCCACCCCCACACCCCCACCCCCCACCCCATAGTGGATGAAGAGATATGAGCTCTCCTTCTCTTGCCCCCCTTCCTCCCCCCCCCCACACACACACATTACCCTCCTCCCCTTTTTTTTTTTTTTCTCTCTCTCTCACCCCCCCCCCTCCCAATCATACCTTATCACCCATTTATCTTCCATCCCCTTCCCTCCCTCATTAACATTACCCACACACCTTTCACAACTACCCACACATAACTACCACCACCTCTTTCATCACCCAGCGAAATCATTTATTTTATTCACACTAAACTTTTTATTTATTTATTTATTTATTTATTTATTTATTTATTTATTTATTTATTTATTTATTTATTTTTTTTTTTTATTTCTTCTGTTCATGTACTTATTTACCCCTTCTATATATAATTTATTTATTTATTTATTTTTTTTTTCCCAGTTTGCCCCCCCCCCCCCCCCCCCCCCCCCCCCCCCCCCCTTCCCCACCATTATTATCAATCCACCATTATCACAACCGTCACAAAGATATCACACCACCCCACTAAACTAGACACACAACCCTATCGTATCACACAACCCCCCCCCCCCCCCCACGAACCCCCCCCCCCTCCTTTTCCTCTCCCATAATCCCCCTTGTCATTTCCGCCTAGCGGCTATTCTCCCCACCACATGGACTAACAACAGATGAGTCATTTTCGTTCTTTGTTTGTACTGTCTTAAATGTTAAATGTGATTTATTTTTTCGCCTGAAGAAGACCCAAGTGGTTGAAATGCATCGTGTCTTGTCATGTGCTTTGTTTGTCAATGTCATTGGCGGTAACTAACACCCTCTCTTTCTAAATTTTTTTTTTTTTTTTTTCATTTAATAGAGAAGAGCTGTCTTTTACACAAAAGCAAGGAGTCATAACATTACTTCACAAAGGTAATGATTTAGATAGAGATAAGTTAAACAACTGGCGACCTATTACATTAACAAACACTGATTACAAAATACTGGCAAAAACCTTAGCGGTGAGATTACGAAGGGTGATACCGAAATTGGTTAAGGAGGATCAGGTAGGGTACATAAAGGGTAGAAACATAGCAACTGTTGTAAGAACGATAGATGATGCGATAAATTATTTAAATATAACGGGTAAATCAGGATACCTTGTGGCTCTAGATTATTCCAAAGCTTTCGATTCCATATGTAAAAAATTCATCTTGCATGCTTTTAAAGTGTTTGGTTTTGGCAATTGCTTTCAGACATGGATATCGGTTTTAACCAGCAATTGCCAGAGTAGCATTAACCATGGTGGATGGATCTCTGAGGCTTTTGATGTTAACTGTGGAATTAGGCAAGGCTGCCCATTCTCTCCCCTTGCCTTTATTTTAGCGGTAGAGATTTTGGCAATAAAGATAAGAAACAGTCCTATCTCAGGTATTATGACACCAAAAAATAATGTTAACGCTGTATTGAAAATAAAGCAATTAGCTGATGACACGACACTATTTCTTGAAAATAGAGAG